>WOXC01010335.1:0-157545 GCA_011680675.1 Gymnobelideus leadbeateri | reverse complement strand
GTATAAAGGATAAAGAACATTGAAAACTAGTTTAGACTGGATATCCACATAATTGAAATAAAGGCCAACCATTGTCTGCAAGGTACTGTGACAGAATGCAAATCTAGTGCAGAGGCTTGATGCACCTTCTTCTTTGTTACTGTAAGGATAGCCACCTGCTCTAGTCCCTGCCCTTTATCACCTGTGTAGTTTGATCCGATTCAGTTTTTTTTTTGGGGGGGTGGGATCCTGGCTTCTCAACAGGGAAAGTAAGCTCCCCATTCTCACATGAATTGGTTCATCATTCCCATGTTCATATCCAGAGGAAAGTTGCTACTTATGACACTATTTATGGCTCCATATTTTAAAACAAACCTTAGAAAGGATGGGGGGAGTAAAAGAGATGCAAACTGTACAAAAATAAATCTGTGATGGTTTATTTCTACTCGAAGAAAGCACTGAGAAGCATAAAAGGATGAAACAAAACATTAACAAAATGATTAGAACCTAATCCAGTAACTTAACTTGTTATTACTCACTCATCCAGCTAGGTGACAGTCAAACATAGTTGGGACATAAAAGAGTTTTTGCAAAACCTCTCATTAGTCATGTTACATGGATAATACTTCTAATAAGTCATGCTATTAGCACTGTTTATGAAATAATTAACCTTGAATTTTCTGGTAGCCTCCCTCAGATAACAACTTTTTCCCTGGTTCTGAACTACTGCTAGAACTCTTTTCTCCCTGGTACTCAGAGAAAACAGGTGAAGATTCTAGAAGTTATTATTGAAGAGCTTTTGATGCTCACCAGGTCAATGCTAAAAGACAGAGCCTCAATAATGACAAAGTCAGGTTGATTTGACAGTACAAACCTGGCTAACTGAGTCTGTGTTTCAGCATAGTAATGTTATTCTCTGCTGTCATTATGTCAGCATTGAGAAGATTTGTCTTTTTTCCACTCCTCACTTTGGCAACTCTAAAGCTACATACAAGAGAGTCACTATCAGAAGCTTCCTCTTCTACCAGGTGTGGTACCCTGACTCATTGGCTTTTAGGCACAGGAGACTATTAAGAGATTCTCAGGGAATTAGGCCTCCAGAGCCAAAAACCAGCATTCAATAGGTCCCACAAAGACTACAGGAAGCAATAGGTTAATTAGTTAATATCTGCACAAGTTATTTGTGTGTAGGTGTGTGTGTGTGTGTGTGTGTGTGTGTGTGTGTGTGTAGGTGTGTTTGTATGTGGAAATATTGGGGGGGATGGGAGGGAATAAATGTCCCATTACACAAAATATATAATCCCTGTAAGCTCTCTAAGAATTTATAATCTGGTGATCCTCCAAAGACTCATAAATAATTACAAAGAGATGATGATAATTATAATACACATTTATAATCTTCTAAAGTTTTAAAAAATACTTTACCAATATCATGTACTTTGATCTTTACAACAATCCTGTGAAACAATTTATACAGGAATTATTAGCCCTTTTTTATAAGTGAGGAAATGAGCTCAGAGAGATTAAGGGAAGGATCCATGGCCAAAAAGGGATTGTCAAAGTGTCAAAGGTGAGATATGAAACTAGGTTTTCCTGACTGTAAATTCAATATGTTATTTATTAACCATACACTTGTGATTAAGCCATTAATTTATAGTGTTGAGTAACTCAGAGAAGTATCTGAGGATATTTTTGTTGGGGATAGGTGCCTGAATGGAGTCCTTGCCATCCTTGATAACTATATAAATGCAAAATTATTACATAAGTAAAGAGGCAAACATTTATTAGCCAGTCATGGTTCAACCTAAGTCCTTTTAAAAATAAGTACCTTTCTATCATTTATTACTTTCTGGAGGTATATGTGTGTTTCTGAGAAACGGAGAAGGTGTGCATGTAGGAGATTGAACTAATTGACCACTTGAGAATCAAATCTGGACCAACGCCTCTTGCCATCTACTTTTCTGGATATTTATGTATTTAATCGTGAGTATAAAGTGTTAAAGTGAAAAACGAGTTGTCTGCAAATAAAGAATATAAAAATATTTCTAGTGTATGAATGTAGGCTGTCAAATTTAAGCATGTCAATATGGGACACAGAAATGTGAGCCATATTTGAGCTTATAGCAAAAAAATTGAAAGGTAACTTTCTGGGAAAAAAAGGAAACTATACTTTGAGCTGAGAGTAAGTACCTGAAAATAGTACTTGTAATGGAATTCCTTCCTCTTAAAAGAATTATAGTATAATCACTGAGGGACCATAACTTCTTTTTTCATACTACTTTGTAAGAAACACCTATTACTTGCTTTTCCCCTCTGGAAGATTATATTGCACTGAACCAGAGAAGAGCAGAGGTCACAGGCCATATTTATGACAAATAAGTACGTATTCAATACAGCCAAAGACAAGATGTTAGTGACTATTTCCCACTGAATAGCTAAATGTCAACCCTAAATCTTACTTTGCTTATGGTAATGCTTCCCCCTTTCCACTCATGACTATTAAATAAATAGTGTTGTATGATATGGAACAAACCCCATCCGACTTTTGCTTTTTTGTTATAGAATCTTAGACTCATATAAATCTTAATGAGCCCTAGTTGTTTCATGGCAAAGAGAAAATAACTATAAAATTCATGCTTATGGACTTGGGGAAGGAGGAGGGAGGAGAGTAGGACACTATTTTTATCAGAAGACATATGACTACATATTGAGAAATACCTAACTAAAGAGTCTTCAACCTTGAAAAGAAAATGACAAATATATTCATTAAAAAAGACTTTAGAAAAGATTAAATACCTGAAATCTTATACATTTTCAATTTCCACTTTAGAACTCACCAATCCTTTTATGGGACTATGTAATCAAATTAAGATGTTTAGGAGTAAAAGTATTTACATCAGTGAAGAGTGTCATATTCCTTGAGGATCCATTAGTGTAGGATGCCTTCTTCAAATGAATATTATTATCCCTTTGTACCTGAATAGATGGCTTCATCAATTATAATGGCAAAAAATGCCCCATAACCAAATTTCTACCACTGTGAACTTAACTAGAAAACTGCTCAGGTACCAGATACTAATGCCATAAAGAAACCTCTTTCCCTTGGCTGGACCCATAAAAGATTTGGTCCTATGATTAAACTCAGGTAGCCTAGAATAATCCTGGGTTATGTGGAGTATAGTGGATGAAGAATGGCTCTGGAATCAATAGTTTAATTCATCTTCCATATGTGTGACCAGTCATTTATCCTTCTTGTACTGTTGTTTTCTTATCTGTTAAGTGAAAGGTTCAATTATATGTCCATTGAGATCCATTTTAACTCTAAATGTAAAGATTTTACCTTATTATACCAATCATTCTATTCTATGTTTAGACAGTCCCAATTGTTTATATTTTCCCCTTATTTTAGAAACTACGATTTACTCCTCTGAAATTTCCATTAATTGCTTCTAGTTCTGCCATCTAGTGATATGTAAAGCTAATCCTTCTTTCACAAGTCTATTATTTTTGCCTCTTTATCTATTTGTAATTATTTCTGTATGTATCTTAGTTACCCTCCCAGATTTTAAACACCTTGATAGATAGCAAGTTCTGCATCATTCCTGTATGAAGGCTTGCCCTCCACAGCCTGAATTTTTCACAGATATTCACCATTTGTTTCCATTTGAGCATATGAAAAAGCTCTTAAGGGTCGTCCACCTATGTATGACTAATAACCTTTTAAGTACTTATAAATCACAATCATGTGACACTTTCTGTATTTCAAAGCTATATGGGTCAGAGATAGGATATGGATTCTGTCCTTTCTACCTCCAAGGCCTACGTTCTGTTGACTAGAAAAGGTTGTCTCTCTTCTTAAAATGTGATACTCCAAACTAAACAAAGTTCAGTGAACAGGGGACCTATCACTTCTCTTATTCTAGACACCTCAACATCGATAATTTAGTCCAAAATTTGTACAGTTAATTGATTTTGACCTATAACTGCCTGTCATTTTTTTTTTGTCTTTGAAGTTAGTTCAGAAATTCACCTGGCTTGTAATAAGTTAAGTTGAGAAATCCTGTTCTCTTCCTAATCATTGTTTTATTCTTGTCTCAAGGAAATTTTCTATCTTTGAGGGATGAGGGTGGACACCATGAAATCTGTTCCAGTAGCTATACACCACCGAACTATTCTTCAAGGATGTCTGGTACACTATCTCTAACTTTGCAGGTAGACTCAAACAATGAATATTTCTTAGTCATAGGAAGGAAGGAGGGAGGGGGTTGTTGCTATCCACTCACTCCCAATTTCCAGCTTATCAGATTGTCCCTTATGCTTCAGCTCTGTAACCAATCATACTGATTTTCCATTCATGATGTTGAGCCCTTATAAAACCAATCATAACTTGTTCGCCACCTATAAGGCCCTATTCTTTAGTCTGTGCTCCCCAAACTATACAAAAGAGCTGACCCCCTTCCCATTTGGTATCTTAGCTTTGCTGAGGATGCTAAGATCCTATTTATTGACAAATTCATGCTTTATTAATAAATGAACATGCTGGGAACTTTGCATCTCATTTTGCCTAATTTTAACTGTTAGAACCCTCAGATAGTCGTTTTCACAAATGGTTGTCTATTCACCTCCCACTCATCTTGAAAATATTGTAGTGATTTTTCAAAACTAAAATGTAGGCCTTTATGTTAACTATATTTCATCATATTGTATTCCATTGTTATAGTATGTGAAGATTTTTTTTTTGATTTTGTTATCTAATATGTTTGGTATCTCTTCTGGGTCATTCATTGCAAATTTCTACAACTATTCACGTCTCTTTGTCCTGACCAAAAGGAAAGCATGAGAAATAAAAAGAAAAATGACTTGTATCATGTCTATAGCATTCCTCAATTCCTCAGTCTCACCACCCTATGGGGAAACAAAAAAAAAAGAATTGAATATAGTTGTATTCTTCATGAAGTCATGTTAACTCCTGGTAATTATCACTCTCTTTCTAAATGTTCAAAAGCCGTTCTTTTAGTAATACATTGTAGATTTTTACCAGTAATCAAAGATAAGCTCACTGGCTTATATTTATAGATTCTACCCTATTCTACTTTTAAATATTTGACTACAGATAAAACTATTCAGCAAGTATTTCATCACAGGGTCAAAAACCATAACTACATCTCTCTCACTGGATAACTTAATTGGATAGTTACGGAATAATATCTTACCCTTACTGGATAACTTTTTCCTAATGACACTATCATGCCTTGGACCACCAGGAGCCTTTTCCTTATCAGATGATGTAATTCTGTCCACCAGACAAAGAGTTTCCCCAGAACTCTCCATAGATTTCCAGTATAGAATGGTCTACCACTCTCTCATTCCCAGGTGTATGTTACTGTTTTCTTGCAAAATATTCTTACTCTTGACAGGATTCCCCCTTTTATTTGTCATCATCATAGTTGTCATCATTGTCCTCTTCTACTTTGTTTTCTTCTCTTTTCCCTTTCCCTCTTCCTTTCCCTTCTCCTCCTCTTCTTTTATATATTTTTCTTTCTTTTTACCTTAAAGAACTACTTTTTTTCAAAGAAGTCTTCACTTTCTCTGAGGAGCTGGGAAGTTGATAGTCATTCCTCCAGTTCTTGATCACTCCTCCCCTCTCCTCCCCTCCCCCCAGCAGAGAGACTAAGCAGCACTTGGTGCACACAATCCAATTAGTTAACACTAGTCAAAATAAAAACTTAATGTGTTTTATGGAGGTCACAGAAAAAGCCTCTTGCCCTCCATACTTGCTTGGAGTGAGATCCTCAAGGCTCTGTAATTATTCTTGGTAGTATCTGGAGCTACCAGTCATGGTCAATTGCCATAGCAAGCTGCCTGCTTACCACTGATACTGGTGGGACTAGGTTGCTATGTCTTATTGATGAACAGTGGTATTTCTGATTTTTATGTTGAGATAATGCATATTTTTTCCACTGCCTTTGATGGGCAAATACTATCTCTGCTAGAGTCAGCCAGAAAGTCAATAAATATTTATTAAATGCCTAGGTACAAAGGAATAGTGTTAAGCACTAGGGACACAAAGGCAAAAGTCAATCTCTGCTTCCAAGGACCTAGCAATCTAATTGGAGAAAAAAAATGAAAATAATGATCTACAAACAAGTTATATATGGGGGAAAATTGAAAATAATCAGCAGAAGGAAGACAATAGAATAATGAGGGATCAGGGAAGTCTAGAAGCAGGGAGAAATACAAAGATAGGATATGCTCTTTAACTCCTTAGAATTTAGATTATATTAAAAAGAAGAGAATAATCTACATAATGGTAGAAACTCTAAAAAAATAAAGACAAAAAAAGAGATGAATACCTATAAACTAAAAGAAATTTCCAATTCCTCCCCCATTTCATGGAACATTTACAAGTCCCCCAAACTGGTAGTTACTTCTTTGTCATCTGAAATTAAAGCACTTTCCCCCCACTCTCATCTATTTATTTTATTCTACTATTATGAGGTATTACATTCAGCTGTCTATATGAACAATATATTTTATGTAAAAATTTCCAACTATAAAAATTATTCATCTTTCCCTTTACTAATTTACATTATACCAGGTAGTAAAGTATAGATAGGTACAATACTAGATTAAATTATAGAAGAATAGATTTTATACTATCTTTAGATCTCTCCTAATTTTTAGGTCTATGTTCAGCATAGACAGCAGTAATAAGATGTTTGCTTAATGGAATTAAATATACTCCTGATAGTCAATCAGGTTGCTCCCTACCTTTAGGTAGAAGGATGCAGTTTTGTACCCATATCATTATAAAACATTAGAGCTGGGGATCCTCTAGTTTTGGGCAGGTTTAAGTTTGAGAACTACTTGTATATTGGATACTAGTTAATCTGTTCCTAAATTATTCTTCTTTAAGTAAACACATACACATATATTTGTGTATACATGTAACTTGAATTAAAAAAAATGACAGAAAAAAATTTCAGTGAGGCAAAGTACCTGTTAGACATTGACCTACTGTATTATTATTCTACATTACTCAAGAAGGATAAATAAGATCAAAGCATATTCCTTTAAACATTTCTTTATTTTTCTTTGTGTATGTGTGTGTTTTCTTTTGCAACATGGATAATATGGAAATGTGTTTTGCATGACTTGTATAATCCATATAATATTATTTTCTTTCCCAAGGGATGGGTTAGTGGTGAAAGGGAGGGAGAGAATTTGGATCACAAAATTAAAGAAAAGAATAATAAAAGAAACATATGTAATTGAAAAATATTTAATAAAACCAATTCTCTCTTTCTGTACATACATACATATACATATACATGTATACACACATACACACACAAACATGTATATATATATCACACAAACATATATATGTATATATATATAGATATACACACACACATACACACACACACACACACACACACACATATATATATCAAAGGACAGATTATAGTAACAGCAAGGTAGCAAGAGATAAAAGTATAACTCTAGAATTGGTTTTGCTAAATTCTAGTCATATAGGTAATTAAGAGAATTGAGACTTCTTCTATCTAAGACACTTGGATCCACCTTGGTTCATCTCTTGAAAAGTTTCTCTGCCTTGTAGATGATATGACAAGTAGATGTTTGTTTCAAGCATTTCTTAGATCCAGCATTGTATAAATTTACATTTTTAGAGTTGGACCATAACTTAGCCAGGCAAAGAAGGACAAGGTGCTATATAAGTCATAATATTTTCTAAGGCAGGTCTTACATATCAAAGAAAATAATTAACATCTATTGGTGATCATTGCTTTTTAATGCTTATGCATCATCATTTAAGTCATTAGTTTTCAATATAATTTAATCAATTACTTAAGGAAAGAAAACATTTCCTACAAGGACTTATAGAGATTTTAAGGAAAAATGATCCTCTAAAATCATTTGTTCCATGAATTTCTCTACCAGAGGGTGGAGGAGAGATCAAGGAGCTATGTTGATTAACCTACAAAAATCAAAGGAGTTAAAAGGAAAATACTATCCATTATGTGGCATAATATAATAAATACAGAAATAAAAGAGGAAATATAAATAAATGATACAGGCCCAATTGGAGACTGAATAAGGTCATCCTAAAAGAGGATTAGGAAAAAAAATACCTTGGAAACAAATAATTATGTCAAAGATAATCACAAAAGTGAGAAGATGTAACCCTGAGAGCAGGTAGCACAGCACTGTGGGAACCACAGTGCAGTGTTCTGGGAGCTGAGCCCAGGCCCTTGTGAGCCGACGTTTTAGCCCTAGGGCGGCTGGGCCAGCAGCAGGCTGGAGGGACTCCAGAACACCAGCAGCTGTGGCAATTCCAGAATTATCAGCACAGATATGCCTAGGACAAAGTGAGAGCTTAGTGCCCTATGGACTTTGGGACCAGTATTTGGGGAGCTCGTTGGTTTCCTCTCCTGGGGGCAAAAAGCTTCTGAAGAAACACAGCACAGAAGCCATTTAGCAGCATCAGTGGCAACTCTAGCTCCTAGTCTGAAAACTGTAGGGAGATCCAGCAATCAGTCTGGTGGGTAATTGCTCTTGCTTTAAACTGCCTGGATCTGGATTATGGTCTGGGGGGGAGGTTTGGGGTGGGGATCCAATTTGCCAGAGCATGTGGAGGCTTTACAGAGGCCACCCAACCAGCAGAAGTTGTGAAGACCCCACGTTTGGAACAGAAGCTCTCCTGTCTGGTGGCAGAGTCCTACTGTGGCAACAAGACCCAAAACCAAGTAATTAAGTGGCAACATGCCTAGGCAAAAGAAACAAAATAAACAGAAAAATTCAACATTGGACTCCTATGTTAGGGGCAAAGAGGTTCAAAGCATGGACGAAGACTGTGAGGTCAAAACTCCTGTACCAAAAGCCCCAAACAAAAATACAAGCTGGCTACAGGCCATAGAGAACCTTAACAAGCAGATAAGAGAAGTGGGGGAAAATTGGGAAGAGAAATGATAAAGATGCAAGAAAAGTATGAAATGAGAGTCAACCGCCTAAGGAAAATAACACCTTAAAAATAGACTAAGTCAAATGACAAAAAGAGGCTCAGAAAGGGAATGAGGAGAAAAATGCCTTAACAAGCTGAATTTGCCAGATGGAAAAAGAATCTCAAAAGCTCAGTGAGGAGATTCATTCCCTCAGAGTTAGACTGGAGCAAATGGAAGCTAGTGACTTTATGAGAAATCAAGATGCTGTTAAACAGATCCAAACAAATGAAAGAATAGAAGGCAATGTGAAATATCTCATGGGAAAAACCGTTGACCTGGAAAATAGATCCAGGAGAGATAATTTAAAAATTATAGGACTACCTGAAAGCCATGATCAAAGAAAGAACCTAGAAATCATCCTTCAAGAAATTCTCAAGGAAAATTGCCCTGATGTTTTAGACCGAGAGGGGGAAATAGAGGTTGAAAGAATCCACCGATCGCCTCCTGAAAAAGATCCCAAAAAGAAATCTCCTAGCAATATTATAGCCAGGTTCCAGAACTTCCAGATCAAGGAGAAAATACTCCAAACAGCCAGGAAGAAACAATTCCAATACTGTGGAAACACAGTCAGAATAGCACAAGACCTGTCAGCTTCTACACTGAGGGATTGAAGCACATGGGATATAATGTTCCAGAGGGCAAAAGAGCTGGGATTGAAGCCAAGCATCACCTACCCAGCAAAACTGAGTACCTTGTTTCAGGGGAAATATGATCATTCAGTGGAATACAGGACTTTCAAGCATTCTTGAGGAAAAAAACAGAGTTGAATAGAAAATTGGACATTCAGACACAAGAAGCAAGAGATGCTTGAGAAGGTAATCAGGGAAAAGAAATCAAAAGGAACTTATTAAAGTTGAACTATTTACATGCCTACATGGAAAAACAATAGCTGTGTCTGATGAAACCTTTCTCATTGAAGAAGGGTATATGGGCATATGTTTACAGGTATACTTGGATAGAGGGCACAGGTTGAATGTGATTGGAAGGAATGATTTTTAAGGGGCGAAGTCAAGAGGTGAGAGAGGAAAGTGGCAAGAGGAGATGGGGAGAAACAGGGTAGGGTAAACTATCTAATGTAGAAGAGGCAAGGGGAAGTAGTTGCAGGGAAGGGGAAGAAGAGGAAGGCAAAGAGGTAAAACCATATTCTCATTGAAGTTGGCTCAAGGAAAGAATCACATACGTACTAAATGGGATATCTAATCCTGCAGGAGAGTAGGGGAAAGGGGGATGAGTGGGGGGAGGATGGAGGGGAGGACATTCTGGGGAAAGGGGAGGTTGGAAGTACCCACTATCAAAGAGGGACAGGATCAAAGTAGGCAATGGACCAGGTGGGAGGTGAGATGGGTGGGAGGGAAATATAAGCAGTCTTTTACAATATATCTACTATGGTAATGTTTTGCATAGCTATACATGTATAACAATTACTGAATTGCTTATCTTCTCAGAGGGAGTGGGTGACAAGGGAGGAAGGGAATGGATCTGAAAATCGAAGTTTTAAAATTAAATGTTTCATAAGATGTCCAGGCATTGGGGCTCAGAGATTCACCTTGCCCTAATGGCAAAGTCGAAGGGGGTATGTGGAAGAGAGCAGATTGAATGAGGGGATATCTAGTGGGACTGCTATTCTGGGGTGGTGGGTAGGGAAAAAATAGGGGGAAAATTGTAACTCAAAATTTGGTGTAAATGAATTATGTAAACCAGAAGTTAATAAAGCATTTGTTTAATTACAAAAATCAAATTACCAAAATAAAAAGGCAAATTTGAAACAGATAAGAAATAAAACAATTAAAAAAAAATACTACATGTAATTAAGTACCAGCAAAACTTAGGATGCAAATGAAGTTGATGAATATCTACAAAAATCCAACATATGCAGACTAACAAAATTAGAAAAAAGTAATCTTAAGAAATTTCAGGGGAAAAAAAGGAATTGAGAAACACTGTCATAAATTAACTACTAAAAGAGGGAATAAAATCGAAAACTCCAGGGACCAGATTAATTTATCTATATATGTTATCAAACATTTAAAAAGAAATTAATACTTCTACTATAAAAATATTCTCAACAATAGAAAGGAAGGTACATGATACCAAATTCTTTTTGTGTGAGAAACTACCCAAACTTAGGGGAGAAAAAAAGACAGAGAAAGAGAACTAGAAACATTTCATAATAATGAGTAGTGATGGAAAAATTTTCAATAAAATCTTTGCAAGACTGAATAATTATATTTAGAAAATAATGAAGTATGACTAAATCTGATTCATTACAGAAATAAAACAATCACATCATTTATTTGGAAGAACAAAAGTTTAAAATCTCAAGGGGAATAGAAAAAGGACAAGTAAAGAAGATATAGTCTTCTAATGATAATGTATAGCAATATTCATCGAAACATTGAGGCTGCTTTTAAAAAAATAAAAAGTGTATAATTTAATCAGATTAAATAAGCAAGAAATTGAATCAGGCAATCATTCTATCAGGAAATAAACAACTATCATATGTAAAGGCATTGTGCTAAGGATTGAAGATACCACAAAGAAGCAAAGGACAAATCCTTGCCTTCAAGAAACTCGCAATCTAATGGGGTTGCAACAAATATTTCTCTACAAATTGTATACAAATTAAGGATATACAAGTTTAGTGAAATGGACATATTTTAGATGCTGCTATTATCCCTACTATGACCTGATTTCTGTTCATAAATCTAGAACAAAGAAATATATCAAATATTGTGAGTATTGTAAGAACTTAAAAGATAGAAGCAGAATAATTTTTAAAAAGTCAAAGGGGGAAATTATTCAGAAAAAAAGAGATTATAAAACAGAAAAGGAGAAGAATACATAGATTAGTCTGGAAAGGAACTCTCTGTCTCTATTCCTCTTTCTCTGTCTCTGTCTCTGTCTCTTTCAATCTCTTTCTTTCTTATAATTTTTAGATGACCTCCTTGACACCCAAGAAATTGAGCAACACCATTCTACAACTGAGGAAATTGAGACAGATGAGCTTAACTGAATTGTCCAGGGTGACACAGTTCATAAGTGATTGAGGATGGATTTCAACTCAAGTCTTCCTAATTCAGTTCCTCTGTTACATTATCTTAGTTGACTTTTATATGTGGAAAAGTGCACCCAAGATTTATGGGGCACACCTTTGTAGTTAAGAGCACTTTAATTCCATCTCAGTAAATGTCTTTGGTTTAATTTTTTTTGTTTTTTTTATTAAACAAATGCTTTATTAACTTCTGTTTTACATCATTCATTTCCGCCAGATTTTGAGTTACAATCATTTTCCCCCCGTTATTCCCCTACCCAACCTCCCAGAATAGCAGTCTCACAAGATATTGCTTCCTCCAATCTGCTCTCTCCCATACCTTCACCCATACCCCCTTCGACTTTTCCATTAGAGGAAGGTGAATCTTTGTGTCCCAATGCCTGCACATCTTATCTCCCAACTATAAGCAAAAGAGTATTAATAATAGTATATATATATATATATATATATATATTTGAAACATTTAATGTTAAGACCTCA
Organism: Gymnobelideus leadbeateri; assembly: GCA_011680675.1. Lineage (NCBI taxonomy): Eukaryota > Metazoa > Chordata > Mammalia > Diprotodontia > Petauridae > Gymnobelideus > Gymnobelideus leadbeateri. Next base: position 145,008 of record WOXC01010335.1, on the reverse strand, counting down.
ACTTTCAGATCCATTTCATTCTTCCCTTGTCACCCATTCTCTCTGGGGAGATAAGTAATTCAGTATATGTTGTACATGTCTAGCTATGCAAAACATTATCATAGTAGATATATTGTACATGGCTGCTTACAATTCCCTCCCACTCATCCCACTCCCCACCTGGTCCATTCCCCACATGAACCTGTCCCTCTTCTATAGTGGGTACTTCCAACCTCCCCTCCCCCCAAGGATGCCCTCCCATCCATCTTCCCTCCTCTCATACCCTTTCCCCCTATTCTGCTGCAGGTTGAGATGTCCCATTTAGTATGTATGTCATTCTCTCCCTGAACCAAATTCAATGAGAATGTGGTTTTGCCTTTTTGCCTTCCTATTCTTCCCCCCCTTACAAGCACTTCCCCTTGCTTCTTCTACATATGATAGTTTACCCTACCCTGTCTCTCCCAATCTCCTCTTGCCACTTTCCTCTCTGACCTCATAATTTCATCCCTTGAGAAATCTCCCTTCCCAACAAATTCAACCTATGCCCTCTATCCATATATAACTGTAACCATCTACACACACATTCACATATGTACTCATATGACCACACACCCTTCTTCCATTATTTTCATAGTGAGAAAGATATCATCAGTCACAGTTGTTGCTTTTCCATATAGGAATGTAAATAGTTCAACTTTGATAAGTTCCTTTTGATTTCTTTTCCCTGATTACCTTCTCAGGCATCTCTTCCTTCTTGTGTCTGGATGTCAAATTTTCTATTCAACTCTGTTTTTTCCTCAAGAATGCTTGAAAGTCCTCTATTCCACTGAATGACCATATTTTCCTCTGAAACAAAATACTCAGTTTTGCTGGGTAGGTGACCCTTGGGTTCATTCCCAGTTCTTTTGCCCTCTGAAATATCATATTCCATGCCCTTCGATCCCTCAGTGTAGAAGCTGCCAGGTCCTGTGCTATTCTGATTCTGTTTCCACAATATTGAAATTGTTTCTTCCTGGCTGCTTGTAGTATTTTCTCCTTGATCTGGGGATTCTGGAACCTGGCTATAATATTCCTGGGAGTTTTCTTTTTGGGATCTTTTTCAGGAGGTGATCGGTGGATTCTTTCAACCTCTATTTTGCCCTCTGGATCTAAAACATCAGGGCAGTTTTCCTTGAGAATTTCTTGAAGGGTGATTTCTAGGTTCTTTCTTTGATCATGGCTTTCAGGTAGTCCAATAATTTTTAAATTGTCTCTCCTGGATCTATTTTCCAGGTCAGTGGTTTTTCCCATGAGATATTTCACATTGCCTTCTAATCTTTCATTTGTTTGGATCTGCTTAACAGCATCTTGATTTCTCATAAAGTCATTAGCTTCCATTTGCTCCAGTCTAACTCTGAAGGAATGAATCTCCTCAGTGAACTTTTGAGATTCTTTTTCCATCTGGCAAATTCGACTTTTTAAGGCATTCTTCTCCTCATTGCCCTTTTGGGCCTCCTTTGCCATTTGAGTTAGTCTATTTTTTAAGGTGTTGTTTTCCTCAGTCAGGCTGTTGACCCTCATTTCATACTTTTCCTGCATCCTTCTCATTTCTCTTTCCAATTTTTCCTCCACTTCTCTTATTTGATTTTTAAAGTCCTTCTTAAGGTCCTCTATGGCCTGCAACCCGCTCATGTTTTCCCTGGGGCTTTTGGAGCAGGACTTCTGACCTCACAGTCCTTTTCCTACTCTATGCCCCCAAAATTGGAGTCTAGGGTTGCATTTTTCTGTTTCCTTTGCCTTGGCATGTTGCCACTTAATTGCTTGACTTTTGGGCTTGTTGCCACACTATGGCTTTAAGGCCAGATAGAGGAATTTTCGTCCCGAATGTGTGGGGGGCAACTTCCCTTTCTGGCAAGCTGTAAACCCACCCACGACTTCCACCCTAGATCACAATCCAGATCCAGGGAAGTTAAAGCAAAAGCGATTACCCCTCAAGACTTATTGCTGGATCTCCCTATGGTTCTGCAGGCCGGGAGCAGTAGCCGCCTCTGAAAACTACAAAATGGAGTGTGTCTTCAGTGGCTTCTAGCCCCCAGGGGAGGGATCTGATGCATTCCCCAAATACTGGTCCCAAAGTCCATAGGACACTAACCTCTTACTTTGTCCCAGGCATGTCTATGTTGATAATTCTGGAGTCGCCACAGCTACTGGTGTTCTTGGGTTCCTCCAGCCGGCTGCCGCCTAAAACCTCGGTTCACCGGGACCTCAGCTCCGGCTAGGCTTCCCATGCTCTGCGTGCTGCAGGCTCCTAGACCACAGCGCTGGTCCTTCCTGCAGGGCTTCTGGGCTGTCCTCAGCAGGAGATTAGCTTCTCTGTGTCGTTTTGTGGGTGCTAGGGCTCCAGATGTTGTTCAGAGTCCCCTTTTACATAGTTTGGGGGGAATCTGGGGGCTGAGTGGCTTGGATGAGCTGTTTCTACTCCTCCATCTTGCCTTTGGTTTAATTTAATCATGTCATTTGACTATTACTGGTAAATGAATTGATGGAAACTCATCTGCTATAACTTTAGCAGTGAAAAATGCTTAGATTACTTTGAACCTAGAGTAGTTGTCCCTAGTGGTATGTAATGGGAATCTGAAGATCTTCCCTGCCCCTTGGCCTCTTGATAGGCTTTAGTGAATCTGAGAACTTTCCCTGATTTGAAAATATACTCCACCCCCTAATAGGCTGAATGTGGTCACTTTGAGCTTTTGGCTGGAGGCTTGTTTTTTTTTTTTTTTTCAGGAATGCCCACACCTTGTTACTTTGTGATTGGGCAGTGGATCAAGAGGGTTGTGACATTCTCTGACCCAGGAGAAGGCTATATATACCCAGATGTGAAGTTTTGTTTTGGGGCTCACTTTGGAAAGAGTTGTGTGATTTGGCTACATGAGACTCTGGGCAGCTGTTGAGCCCCTGGCTTTGATTACCCAGATACTGGTGCTTCCCTCTCTGGTAACTAACTAGATATGGATGTAATGGTCAGATAGATGGAAGCACCATCTGCTGAATTGTGTTATTCTCCGTTGTAACTTCTGTTTGTATTCTCTGAAGTTCAGGGTGCTGACTTTTCCCCCTGAACTAGGTAAATGATATATGTTTGATTGATTAAAGTAAGATTGTTAATCCATTTTGAGCTGCTTTGCTTTAGAAAAGCATATCTAAGAACCTGTGCTAGCAGCCATCCTGGGTATGCTAGGGTGCTTGCTGCTACATGGTACTTCATCTGTGAGTATGAATTGGTAGGTTATAGTTCTAAAAAGCTATAAAAATGTTCAAATTAATATATGGCCTATATATAAAAGGTCATATCATTAAAAAATAAAAGAATAAATAGAAGTACTTTTTACAACTAATGTTGGAGAGAGAATTCTTAACCAAATAAGGAATAGAAGGGTTAATAAAACATAATTTTGATAACATTTTAAAAGTTTTTGTAGAAATAAAATTAAAGAATACAGAATAAGAGGGTAAACTGTAGCATGGGACAAATATTTTCAAAACATATCATCAATAATAGTTTGATATCATATATGTATGTATACACATATGTGAGTGGGTTTATATGAATTTTTCCAACCCTTCTGAATGTATTTTGGAATTATGTAAGAAAAGTGGCTAAACTATTCACAATATTTGACCTAGATATCCTACTCCTGTGAATATGCACTTGAAAGTCAAAGAAAATATAAAAATTCAATATATAACCAAATATTTATAGTAGTACTCTGCTGTAGCAACAAACTAGTAACAGAGTGGGTGCTTTCACTTGAAGAATGCCTAAAAACCCAACAACTATGGCATATAAACATAATTTGCAGAAAGTAGTGATGAATATGAGGAAGTCACGGAAAGTTGGGGTAATTTTATGAACTGATTTATATTTAGTCTGAGGTTAAAGAACAAGATATATGACTATAGGAATGTAAATGGAAAGATCATTGAAAGGAAGCCAGACTGTGAATAACTGAAGAAAAACAGTCATTGCTAGGATGCAATGTATCAACTGTCAAATGTAGTCAGTATATTGGAATTTTTTTTGCTTAGTTATTTTGATTACAAATTGGTGTTCAAAGAATAGTACTTTCCATAATTCCATGACTATCATATAAAGATAAAAGGTATCAACAAAGAATACTTAAAAAACCCTCAAAACTTCAAATATCAATATTTATGATTTGCTATACTTTGATATCTAATTATATTTTCTTAACTAATAGATCCCTAGATTTGGGCATGATCATAGACCTTGGAACTAGAAAGTAATATTGGTTATCTAGTTTATCCTCACATATTGCACTTATGAGGAAATTAAGTTTCAGTGAGGTAGAGAGGCTTATTTAAGGCCATACAGTTACTGTCAGATTGTTGTTGCCTTCTTATTTCATACTCGATGCTTTTTACCCTCTACTATCCAGTCATCTTGTCTCACTTAAACATTTCTTCACATGTGTAAAATAATAGAGGGCCCTCTGATCATGTTGATGGCATTAGTTAGACTAATAAACATCTTTGTAACAAGTGACATTCTAGCTAGAACCATTATATAGACACCTTTGTTTCTACCTCTCTAAGTAAATCTCTCTATTATTCTGTTCCCATGAGGTAAATGACAGATTTTGGGAGGAGTTATGACCAGATCCCATACACCATGACTCAACTGTCGCACCCTTTAGCTATCACAATAAAGTCACTAAGAGGAGTAAAACCAGTCCAGAGAAGATTTGCTCATTTTCCAAGGATTGGCCCTCCATAGGCTACTCTATCCATGCTATAAATACATAGAGAAAACATTGTACTCTTAGAGCTCCTACTAGGAAAAGACAATTTCTGAGTGAGAGAACCAATTAAGGTTTTATGAAAGAAACAGCATTTCAATTGGTCTTCAAGGATAGTTAAATTTCTCCCACTATCAACCCTTTTTCTTTCCCTAGAAATGATTACCGCTTCCTGTCTATACCCTATTACCATTAACAGTACTACTATCAGCCCTGCCTGAAAGAGTTTACAATCTTAGAGTCATTTATTATTATGATCTCATTTTTCATTACCTCATCCAGTTCATCAATTCTTCAAGTTTCTTCAATCAATAAGCACATATTAAATACTCTTCAAGTTCCTGTGGATGCAAATATAATGAAAGATAAAATATCTGTTCTAAAGAAGCTTACGTTCTAATGGGGGGTAGTGCATATTTAAGTGTATGCAGGGATCGATATAGATAAATACAAAGTTGATTGAAAAGGAGGACACTATTATTTGCCATCATGTAGAAGGTGGTACTTGAGCTATGTCCTGAAAATAGAGAAGGATGTAAGGAGGTAGACATGTGAAGGGGGGGGACATTCTAGGCAGAGGCAAGAGACTTTTAGGTGAGGAACAGAGATAGGTCCCTTTGGCTGGATCACTGAGGATGGGAGGGAAGTAATATACTGAACATTGAGCTAGAAAGTTGGATTACAGTCTGTGAACAGCTTTAAAAGATAAACATAGAGATTCATCTTTTATCCTAGAAGCATTAGGGAAATGCTATAAATTATTAATTGGGGGGTGTGTATGTGATGTGGTCAGATCTGCACTTAAGGAAAATTACTTTCTATAGAGGTTTGAATAGAAGAGGGAGAAATTTGAGATAGAGAGACCAACTAGGCTGCTATTACAATAAACCTCCTGAGAAGTGATGAAAGTCTGGGCTGAAAATGGTTGTTGTGTCAATAGAGAAAAGGTGTCAGATACTACAGAGATTGTTGTAGAGGTAGGAATGTTAAGAATTAGCAACTGATGGAATATGTAGGGTGAGGAAGATGGAGGAGCCAAGCATAACAAAAAAGTTATGAATAAGCTATGAATAAAGTATGGTTATTCCTTTCAGAAAAATAATGAAGCTTAGAAGAAGGGTGATGATGGAAGGAAGGATGTGATGAATTCTATTTGGAGATACCAGTTTTAAGATCTCTCTGAAGGATCAAGTTTGAAATGTCCATTAGGCAGTCATAACAGGATACTGAAGCTCAAAGGAGAAAGTGGGGCTGGACATGTAGATCTGTTAGTAACCAGTATAGAGGTTATAACTAAATCTATGAAAGCTAACAAGAAAATCAAGACAATATATGCAGAGAGAAAAAAGAAGAGGGCATAGGACAGAGCCTTGGAGAATATTGATAAGTAGGAGGCAAAATATGGATTATCACCCAGAAAGGGAATTGAGAAAGAGTTGCCCCTGGAAGAGAACCAGGAGAGATTTGTGTCATGAAATTCTAGACAAGAGGGAGTATTTAAAAGAACAGGTAGTCAACAGTGTCCACTGAAGAGAAAAAAGAAAAAAAGTAGAAATAGGACAGAGAAAAATATTATTCAGATTCTGCAGTTAAGAGATCATTGGTAACTTTGGAGAGAGGAGTTTTAGTTGGGTTGGGTATTGAGTAAAAAAAGGAAGAGAAAACAGTAAATATAGATACATTGTTTTATTCTGAGAGTTTGGATGGGAACAGAAAAACAAATAGAGTAGACCAAGAGGATGTTAAGGTTTAACATAAGGTCTGTTTTTTTTTTTCCCATGATAATTGAGATTGAAAGATTTGAGAGCTTTAGGGAAAGAACTAGTGGATAAATGTTGGAAATTAGGTAATAAGATCTGCTATAGAAGATAGGAGATGATGGAATCAAAGGAAAATAAATTTTATAAGGCAAAGCAAAGGTCTACTTTATTAGCAGAAATTTGGGGCAATAGAAGAGATTTGGAGATGGTATCAAAGTTTTTTGATGTGAAGAAACATGAAGAAGAGGTAATTCATAGCAAATAACTCCAATTTTCTAAGCAAACTAAGGGGCATGTTCTTTAGCTAAGTAAGTGGTAAAAGGACCAGTGTAGGAGGCTGGAAGAGATATTAATTGATGTGGATGCAGCATTTTCAAGAGATGAATGGTGATAAGCAACAAGGGATTTGAGATGTAGAACTGATCTGGTTAGCAATTGGTTGAAGATTGGCAAGGGAGAAAGAACAAATTCAGAGCAGGGATCATTCAGAAAAACTAAGAGAGAGCCTCGAGGAAGACCAGCATTTAGAAGCCTTATATCTCATGAGCCAAGAAAGGAGACTGAGTGGTCAGATATGTAGGAAGACAACCAGTCTGAGAAACTACTGAGGAGTGGAAAAATTGAAGGTCACCTTGAAGGAAAAAAGGGCTAGAAAGTATGAGATATAGGGAGAGATGGAATTATTTTAACAGAGTTTAGTCAGATAAATGAATGTCAGCATTTTTGATAAAGGAAATAGAACACTTGTGGGTAGCAATAAAATCAGAATATGACATGATTTGAAATGTTGAAATGAAATGGTGCATATGTGCTCACTGACTGAGGTAAGTTGTTACCCCAAGTGCCAAATACTAACTCTGATTCTCTTTCAAAAAGTTTCTACAAGATGTTCCATTTCTGTGACTGTTATCATCTCTAAATGAACTTTAGCTTAAACTCTCTGAGTCAATCAAACCAGGGTTTCTTATTATGTGTGTGTGTCTATCTGTCTGTCTCTCTGTGGGTATCTGTGTGTATGTATGTAAAGTCTATGGACCTCTTCTCAGAATATTTTTTTCTAAATGCATGAAATAACATACATACTATTATAATGGAAGCTAAACATATTGTAATACAATTATTAAAATTTCATGAAAGAAACAAGTTCATGGCCCCCAGATTAGGAATATTTGATAATCTAATGAACTTTTTACCTATTTTTCATGTTCCTTTCACAGTCTTTCACATTTATAATTCCTTTCAGCTGGTTACTCAATCTGTCCTCTTCTATATCAAGTCATATCTCTAATCCCTTTGAAATTCTGCTAAAAATCCACCTCCTAGACAAGCTTAGGTGATTTGAACCACTTTGACTATTCCATCCAGTCTCCTGAGGTGTGAGAATTCTTTGCTTTTTCTATCCTTGCTTTATGTGGTAAGATAAAATGTATACTATTTGGGTTTATCTGAATTGCCCATTAGATTCTAAGTTCTTCAAAGGTAAGGATCAAATCTATAGTTTCTTTTCTCTTTTCCCGGAGCCCATAATCAATGGCCCTCCACAAATGAAATGTGCCCTAAATATTTGACTGGTTTCAAGAGCAGCTATCAGATTTGCTTAGTAACTGTGACTTAGGAAGGGTATGAAACAGTTTGCTCACAGCTGCAGCTGTTTACCTCATACTGATCACTAAGCTTGTTTAACTAGGAAGATGAGCAATATTCAGATAGCAAGGCAGCTGGGAGTCTTTACTAAGATAGAATATCTGGGGTAGGTCACCAGGAGCTGGAGATCAATTAGCTTCCAGCTGTTTTGCCAAAAAGTGCCTTTCATAGAATCATAAGTACAAAAAGTTGGTAGCGGACTTTATATATCATTCACCACAACTTCTGTATTTTACAATGAGGACAAGCGAGGCCAAGGGAGGTAAGTTGCTTTATCTAATGTTCATGCCTTAATGTTTGGGTATATAAAATATTTTTTCTACTATGATTATTTGCTTCTATTATAACAAGCAGTTTTAATCCATTTCAGTCACCATTTTTAATAACAACCAGTACCAAAGAGGTTTAATAATTATTGTTTTAGTGTAGTTTGGGATTTGATATTACTAGGTCTCTGTCTTTCCTCTTTTCATTGTTTTCCTTGAGACTGAACTTTTGTTTCTCTGGGTGAAATTTACTATTTTTTCTAACTCTGTAAAATAACAATTTCAACTGGCATTAAGTCAATTTATTTAGGTAGCATTTTCATGTTGGCATGTCCTGACAATGAGAATTTTGTTTCTTTCTCTTTGTTTATGCCTGTCTTTTTTTAAATCAGGCATTTTATAGTTATGTTTATGTGATTCACCTTAGTAGGTGAAAATATATAGGTATATCTTATTACACAAACTTATTTTACATATTCTAAAGAGTTTTTGAATGGAATTCTTACTCAAGCTCTTCTTCCTAACTTTTGTTGAACTAGGATAACAGACAGTACAGAGGAAGAGAGTCCATGTTTTCTCATCAGTTCAGTTCATGCAGTCCTAAGCTTTTGGTAAACTGGGATTTTTTAGCCTCTGGACATAGCAGATGTTGTTAAGTCATGTCCAACTCATCATGACACTTTTTGGGGATCTTTTTTGGTAAAGATGCTGAAGTGGTTTGTCATTTTCTTCTCCTGATCATTTTACATATGAGGAAACTGAGGCAAACAGGGTGGAGTGACTTGTGTGGGGTCACATAGCTAGGAGGTGTCTGAGGCCGAATTTGATCTCAGGTCTTCCTGATTCCAAGCCAGGTGCTCTATCCACTGAGCTGCCACACATAGCAAATAAGAGTGACTAAAAAGAGAAGAGCAGAAAAAGAGAGGGCTCAGCTTGATCTCCCCAGTTTTAAAGACATAGGCAGCCAATAAAAAAGAGTCCACATGCATTCATATGGTAGACACTTCCCCCTCCTACTACTAGGAATGTTGGTAATAGTGGTGGTGGTAGTAGTAGTTGTTATAATTGTTGTTGTGGTTAATTCTTTGTTCTCAGATAACAATAAGAGAGTAATGTCTTGACTTACAAGTGGACCAGATTTAAGTGATGAAGAGCTGTGCAACATCATCAGCCTCACTTTCTCCTTCAGAGTCATTGGTATCCAGTGGCAAAATAAAAGTCAAGACAACTAGCAATGGCTTAGCAGCAGCAGCTGTTGAAGCTGTAGCAGGTGTAGCAGCAGCAGCAGCAGCAGTACTAGTAGTAGTAGTCATAGTAATAGTAGTAGTAGTAGTAGTCATAGTAGTAGTAGTAGTAGTAGTAGTAGTAGTAGTAGTAGTAGTAGTAGTAGTAGTAGTAGTAGTAGTATAAGAAGGAGGAGCAGCAACAACAGCAACCATGGCATTGTATTCCCTCATATTTAGTAAGGGTTTGTTATTTTACTGGGTAGGACAAGCTGGGAAATGCATTTGAATGAGTCAAGTACCTTGAGCACACAGATAAAACATTTATTCATAAGTGTTTTGTGATCCTGAAGACTGCAGGATATTAATACAACTTCTTTAGCTCCAATGTGGCTCCATTTCCTTATTGTCTAACAATAATGGTATATCCCCCTAGGAAGTTTCACAGATCATAAAATTTAGAACTGGCTGAAACCATACATATCATCAATTTTAACATCATCATTTCAGAGATATGGAAATGGAAACCCAGAGTAATTAAATGTGTTGCCTAAGGTTGTACAGCTAGTAAATAGGAAAGCCAGGGAGATGCAGTTTGCAGTGGAAATTATAAATTGTACTGGAGCTAGAGATAAAGAAACTGAGTTCAAATCCTATCTCAGATAAATAGTGTGCATGTGACTTAGTGCACAGTATTACATATTAGGTGTTTAAAAATATTAATTGAATTGAATTGAATTTTGAGCAATACACGTGTATTACCTGAACACATTTCTTCCTCTCTAAATGCAGTGGTTGTATTAAACATCTAGGGTCCCTTCTAATGCTCAATCACTGCTCCTACCACTGGTTCCGGAGATAGAAGACTCATCTTAGATGGTTGCTACATATGTGACTTTGGAAAAAAAAGCACTTAAGTTCCTTGGGCCTCAGCTTACTTACCTCTAAAATGAGGAAATTATCCTTGAGGTCATCTGTAGCTTGGGTCAATGTTGGACCTATGATTCTATGATTTAAAGATTCATTTCCCATTTGACTTCAAACCCATCACTCTTTCCTCCTTACTACATTGCTCCTTACAGAACTGAAGACCTGGAAATCACCTTAATGATTACATAATAGCTTGTTCCAAGTCATATAAACTAGTTTCTGACAGAACTGGAACCAGGAGGCCTTTAAAGCTCTTGGCAACTATCAGGTGTAATAGGAATGCCAGCTAATAACAACCTGCAGAGCCTTAAAGAGTGGAATCTAGAGAAAAGGTCTCATTTTCCTTTTCCCATTGTCCTCTATATACAAGGTATATTATTAGTCACATTAATAATCGTCATCATTTGGAGGCATATTATATTTTAAAAGCAGTATTTTAGTCAGTGCTGCCTATATTTTGCTAAAATAAAGATTGCATTCACAGAGCCATGTGTAACATCCTGAAATAAAAGGGTAGTGGAAATGAGGAAGTTAATAGGGCATGGTTATGGCAGATAAATGGAACCCAGGAAACCTGCATTCTATTTCTAACTCAACCACTAACCTGGGGAAATTCTATATGCTTTGATTTAGCAAAAACACACAACATTTTGCTTTACTGACTAAATGACAGGGCACAGGGCCTGAAATCATATTTGTATAATCCTGGGGTCTTCCTAAGAATAAAATTGCTAACATCAGGCAAACACTCTATTTTCCAGAAAATGCCAGTAACTAGCAGGGTGTTGGCATTCAACAATGATTCAATGCTAATAGTGTTTCATTTTTATCTGTACGAGATGCTTATCCACATGGTATTCACTTGTCAATTTTTGTTCAACACATTAGCCATACGTGGAGTGCAACAAAGAAAGGTGGGAACCATTTTAAAACAAGCTGGGAAAATTTCCAAAGACTTTCACTATGGGGCCAGAGCCATGTTTGGAGACAATTGGTTAGTTGGCTATGAAAAGTTTACCTGTCACTCATGTCTCTTAAATGGCCTTTATTTTTTGTAGCATATCAACATACTGAGAATAATGGGAAAGACTTCTATGGCATAGCAGGGCATCAATCAGGAGATGACAGTGGAAAGGAGAGCCAGAGGTATTAACACAGTATGAACTGTACGTATCAGAGGAACACCTATTGGAGATCTGAAAGATTGAGGTGGATACCAAAGTATATTTGTGTTCCCACAGGCAAGAAATGCTAGTTATGGGAACACAGTTCATGGACCATGCAAAATATTGAAAGAAAGGAGCTAGAAAACTCTTTTCTTAAGAATTTTCCTTCCAAATCATGTCAAATTTTTAAAAAAGCATAAGTAGACAAATTAAATGTGAAGGAGGGAAATTTGTCTCAATAATTCATCATAGTAGCTTCTGTTCAAAAGAAATTCCCAAAGGCCACTGGTGTGTGTTTGTGTGTGTGTGTGTGTGTGTGTGTGTGTGTGTTTACTTGCTCAATATAGCTCCAAATAACTTACATAAAGTATATGTGAAAATGATAGGCCATCTTTGTAGTTCTGATAAACAAATTCTTATTCACTATTCTTTTGAATGAACATAGACTTCACCTTTGATACACGCATTGGGAACAAATTTATTCATCTAATTTCCAAAATATTTTAGGGATTTTACATTCCTTCCATTAAGCTCTTTCATTTGTTTCAAATACACTTCCTTTACACCCTTTCAAAAATACACTTTTCACTTCATTTTGGATCATTTACAATAGCAGTGCATTAATCTTAGACCACGGATTAGGTTATATATCATTAATTTCATACTTACTACATATTTAGAATGTCATCTCCACAAAGTCTGCTAGTGTATATAGGGAAGACTGGTGGCTTCAGCCCGTCCCAGTCAATATCTGTACATGGAATTTACATATTGCCATGCAATCTTTTCTCCTCTAATGCATTGATCCTTGATATCTACTAACCAACTTATTTTTTAATTTCCATACATTATTGTCTCTGTATCTATTATTTAAAATTTATATTCATATATTTTTACATGAAGGGGACCTTAGATTTTTGTATCTCATTCACCTGAAAGTGAAACTGAAGTTTAGAGAGATTAAGAGACTTTTCCATAATCCTACAGTTCTCTTAGAGATACACGAGCCTGGAATTTTTGTGACTGCAAATCCAGCATTACATCCATTATTCTATGCTTTTTCTAAAGAGATAATATGTAGAGAGAGTGAAGAGAGACTAGATGCTCCATTGGTATACATGAAATGTCAAGAGACCTAGAGGAAGGTCACCACAGTATTGATTAGACACCACCTCCCCAAGGAAGAAACATAAGAGGGCATAGACAAAAGTCTCTCAGGAAGAAATATAGATGGGTCACCATCTGCACCATTAAGGGAGTGCCTACAGGGATAATCATATATACCAACTGAAGCATCCGTTTCGGTTTCAAAGTTTTGACTGAATCTTATTAAATTAAATGTGTTTTCTTTGGGAATAATACTCTTTCAACTCTTCAATCTCCTTTCACAATAAGGTCCCCTAATAACTGCACCAGGTTTGAGGCGTACTTTTAGTCATCGTTCATTGGAAACCATGTCTTACGAATTCTTATTAATGTATTTTTTTTACCAGTCAAACAGGACACATTAATTCAAATAAAAAAGGATTTAATAATCAATTTAACAAACTAAATTATGAGAAGGAGCTCTTCCCCCAGTAGAGGTATGTGCACTTTGGCAGGTTACCGTATTACTTATGAGAGAGGGGGCCTATATAGGGAACACAGTTAGACAAGCAACATAGGAATTCATACAGATATCAATTAATATACATCTACTGCGTACTAGGCACTTTGTGAGGTGCTGGGGATTCATGAACAAAAATGAAACAGTCTCTGATGCTTAGGATTTTACATTCAAATCAGGGAGACATTATGTACATATATAAGACTGTATAGAATAAATAGAAAGTAAATATAAGGCAATTTAGGAAACATCCATGGCCAGAGAGTAAACACTGCTAGGGAACTCATAGTATTAATGTAGAATTCCTCTTGAAACAATTCTCTGTTTCTGATCAAGCAGATTTTTTCCTTGCAGAGATACATGTGCTTTCCTATGATATCAGTGGGCTGTGAACTATTTTTTTTTTGTTTGAACTGGAGTTCTGCTCTTCCATCTTCTTTGCCATGCTATCATTCAGGTATCCAATAAACTAAGTTACTTTATATAAAGCCATTTATTTACCAATGTACACTCCAAGCAAGCAGCATCTATGGTAAGAACTGGAAGCTTATATGAAGCGATATTCCACCTCTCAACCTATCTATTTTAATTTGAAAATATACATGCCACTAAGGAGGTTTCCTTTACCTTTGGAAACCTTTATATAAGCTTTGTCCTAAGAAAGTAGAAATGCATACCCATGATGGATATGATTCTATGAGACAATGAGGCCAAGTAAATACATCCTTCTGCTGTGTCATCCAGGCAAGCAACAATATAAAGGGGTATACAGGACCAACACAAGGCTTAGATAGAAGAGGTATTATTTAGAAGGCTGTTGGGTAGGTTGCCAACCAAAAGCAAATTCTGCTACCAATTATTTCACCACTTTAATTTCATTTCCTTACCTTATATAAACACCACAATCCAAAATGCAGTCTACAACTAAGTACAAATATATTCTATATAAATTGGTCAATCTGGTAGTAATCTCATCTTCACCAAACTTCCCATAACACTTTTTCTGGACTGCTTTGCATGGATTACTTTTAGCCTTGGATCCCTGTACATGTCAAATTCTCTTTCTTGAATTGTAAATTCTTTGAGATCAGGAAATATTTCTCATTAATATTTTTATCTCCCCAGTTATTATAGTAGGCTCTCTCTCTCTGTCTCTGTGTCTCTTTATAGATATATAGAGAGCTAGGTAGCTAGCTAGCTAGCTAGATATACACATATGTGTATGTAATTTTTCAAAAAACCTTAGTGGGAATAGGAAGGAGATGTGATAAGGGAATAAAGAATGAGGTCAGATGGAGAAATACAGTATTAAAAGGAATGTATTTAACAGTTTAGTCTGACCTAGGACTAGCTTGTGATGGATTAGGATGGGATAGGGGTTGGGGTATAAAAAGAAAATAATGGCCAAATCTGAACTTTTAGAGAATCTGTGGGTTCATGAGAAGAGGAAGGGATAAAGAAGCTATAGGAAAACCCCAGAGGAGCTTACTCTAGATATAGACACTAAGAAAAGGGGAACATAAATTTCTTTACCCCTTCTTTCCTCCTGCAGAGAAATAAAAAGTCCTCTACTCAACAACTTGGGTTGCTGTTCTATTCCTTTGGGGTTTTGAGGACAATTCCTGAATAAATTCAGGTTTAATTTCTCAGTGTCCTAACTTTCAACACCTTTTCTTGTAAAATTAAGTGGACTGGCAATTTAAGTGAAATTTAAAATCACTGTTGTTGTCATCCTTAGTTATGGTAAGAAGTGTGACCAATCAAACTCTGGGTGATGATCATGTGACTTTCTTAAAATGAATGCTGACAATATAGGTCAATACAGAAAAAATATATATTTTATCTTTTTAGATGGACAGATTTAATTTTCCCACTTGAAATGATACCAATGTCTCATATCCCAGTATATTAAGGCAGAATACTAGACAAAATAATCATCAATTTAATTGTACCACCTAGCACATTAGGATTACAGGGGGAAATATACATTTAATGGAGCTTTAAGATCATTACCTTCCAAAAATGCCATCTGAATTAATTTTGATCTTTAAAAGAATTCCTTCATAGAGGTCATTGGCTATCAAGTATGATTGTCCTTCCTGTCTTCTTCCCTAAGTCGGTGTTATAAATAGAGGTATGAAAGAATATGCCTATAAGTAATATAATTTTTATAATATTTTGCTTCATAATCACAAAAGAGCTTATTTAAACTTACGTGACCTATGCATTCAAACAATGGGCAGAGTATTCTGTCATCATTATTTCCCATAAAGTGTCTGGACATAGACAATTTTCTGTGTCAATTTCTGTCTCCAAAATAAGGAAACAAGAAAATGAGTCTTATCTTCTCTCCCAAATTCATAAGGATATGTGAGAATGATTTATGTATAATGAGCTGAAGAATCAACATCTGAGCATCCCTTCTCTGTGAAGTCATCTAACAATATAATATTATGTCTATGTATACTTTAACTTCAAAGCCTCAGTGTTGTCAAATCTGGTTGTGTTCCCCAAATATTGATTTCAAATCTGCAAAGATAGCTAAGGTTGAATAATTAAGTGACTGCCTAGCAGTAACTTACACAGAAATCAAAGTGAGTCAATGGATTCCCATGTAACTTTACCTTAAGTGAAAGCTATCCAATTGCTTTGCCTTGTCACTAAGGAAACTACAGCCTGAGAAGGGAACAGTCATCCTCAGGCAGGATGTTGCACAAGTGCTAAATCTAGTTGCCAAGTTGGCTGACTGCCTTTAAAACACAACTATAAATACTACTTTTCTATTATGTGTAAGTGTTTTAATCCCAACACTTAGAACAATGATATTTGGCTAGACCCTGCAGTTTACATCTATTATAATACTATATATTCTAGTACCCAGCAAAGGTCCCTTTTATCCTAGGAAATTCAACTGGCTTTCTATTTGGTTATAGAGTTTTTTGTCATTGTTATTGTAAGACAAGCTCTGAATTATGGCTTTGCCCCCAAGACATGCCTGCACTCTGATGTGTAAATCACGGAGTCAACAGTCAATATTTTATTTCCACTGAACCTTACAGAAACATGCTCTTTTCCTTCCAAATTGTATAATGGAATATTTTTCACACTATGGGTCCTTCATTCAGGCATAGATCATGATGTACTATTTTCTGCTGCTAAATAGAATTAATTCAAGCAGACTGCTAATTAAAGGGCCTTTTCATTCAGTACAGTTTGTTCTTTAAAAGGTCAGCTCCTTTCACACATTCAATTAGAATGAATGCTAATTTTTGACTTCTTTGATTCCCTCCTTCATCTTCTCCTTTCCCCACAACCCTACCTCACTCTCTTGCTCTCTCTCTTCTATCTTTCCTACTGTTTAATTACAATAATGTTGGTTGTTTATGTGGCATTTTTCTCTTCTTCAAGGACTTCCATATGCTTTGAAAATATAATATGGGGGAAAATGATTTTATTCTACCCTTTATACAAATAAGAGGTTGGAAGCAAGGGATTCCCCTTCCATCACACATAAGCCACAAGCATAACCAGGAATAGTTTATATTAGGTCTTTTCTAGACTCCTCTGCTCCCTTATGCTTCTTTTTCATTATTCTGGATTATGTTCTTATGTTTGTCCCTATCTATTATCAACATTATTTGATTGCCACCATGATAGTGACATCTTAGTAACAATTCAATGCTTGCCTCCTTCTTATTTAGCAGGCTTGTTGCTATAAAAAATAAATTTTGGGGTGGCTAGGTGGCACAGGGAATAGAGTACTGGTCTTGGAGTTAGGAGGACCTGAGTTCAAATCAAGCCTCAGACAATACTTACTAGTTCTGTAACCTTGGGCAAGTCACTTGACCCCAATTGCCCTGCATTCCCCCTCCAAAAGGCAAAAATAAATAAATGTTAAGGTTAGACCTCAAAAATGGTAAGGAGAATATTTGACATTCATGTAGTGTTCTGAGATGTGCAAAGGACTTTCCCATGGAAACTTCAAAAAAAGAAAACTCTGGGAAGTAACTGTGCTATTATTCTTCACATTTTGTAGACAATCTTCAAATATTTGAAGTGCTGTCATGTAGAAGATGAAAGTTGTCTATGTAGCTCCAGAGTGCATAATTAGTATTAGTAGTTGGAATCTGTAGAGGGGAAGATTTTATCTCAATATAAGAAAGATATATGGTCAAGCTGAAACAATTCTACCTCATTTTGCCTTGATACCTTAGCTAGGAGAGAAAATTCCAAACAATCAATCCTAGGTAACTTGATGGAACAGTAGATAGAGTATGAGTTTTGGAGGCAGAAAGATGTGAGTTCAAATCTGACCCCAAATATTTATTGACTGCATCATTCTGGATACTAAAAGGTCTAATGGAATGGTATTGCACATGAATTGTATTCAAACAGAGTGAGAAAAAAATTATGCTCCAAGAATTATCTAAAAGTTATCAAGAGAATTGAGAAGGGATGATAATTAAAAGGTGAAATTAAGAAGTGAGAAGAATATAATGAGAGGTGGTAGGGAGAGACAGAATGGGGTAAACTATCTCATACAGAAGAAGCAAGGGAAAATAGTTTCAATGGAGGGGAAGAACAGGAAGGCAAAAGGGAATGGGTCAATCTTATTCTCATTGAATTTGGCTTAGGGAGGGAATGATATACACACTAAATAGGGTATCTCACCCTACAGGAGAATAGAGGGGAAGGGGAAGCAGGGTGGATAATGGAAGGGAGGGCAGGCTGGAGGTGAGGGAAGTTGGAAGCACACACTTTTGAAAATGGACAGGATCAAAGTAGAGAATAGAACAAGTGGGAGGTGGCATAGGAGGGAGGGAAATACAGTCAGTCTTTTACAATGTATCTACTATGGAAATGTTTTGCATAGCTGCACATGTAGAACCTATTTTGAATTGCTTATCTTCCTAGAAAGGGTGAGTGACAAGGGAGGAAGGGAATGAATCTGGAATTCAAAGTTTTAAAATCAAATGTTTACCTTTGACCCAGCAATACCACTTCTAGGGTTATATCCTAAAGAGATCATAGAAGTTGGAGGAAGACCCATATGTACAAAAATACTTATAGCAGCTCTTTTCATGGTTGCAAAGAATTGGAAACTAAAGGGGTGCCCATCGATTGAAGAATGGCTAAACTATTTGTGGTATATGCATGTAATGGAATACTATTGTACTATAAGAAATGAGGAGCAGACAGAATTTATATTTACCTGGAGAGGCTTATACAAACTGATGCTGAGTGAGAAGAGTAGAACAAGCAGAAATTTTTTTTTTGTTTGTTTTTGTGTTTTGGAGGGCAATTGGGGTTAAGTAACTTGCCCAAGGTCACACGGCTAGGTTTTTGTCTGTGTGTGCATTAAGTGTCTGAGGTCGGATCTGAACTCAGGTGGTTCTGAATCCAGGGCCACCTCTCTACTCACTGCGCCACCTAGCCACCCCGAGCAGAAAATTTTATACAGTCACAGACACAACATATGTGTAATGACCAACTATGACAGACTGGACTCTTCTCAGCAATGCAGTAATGTAAGTCAATCCCGAGAGAGATGCCTACATCCAGAAAAATAACTAGAAAGAACTGAGTTTGAATTCAGATTGAATTAAATTACTTGATCTTTTTCTCTTCATTGTTTGGTTTTATTTCCTCTTTACCATTTTTCATTCCATCTAGTATAATATACTTTTGTAACCTGTCTAATGTGAAAGTATTTGTAGATCCTATACTGGACTATATACTGTCGTGGGGGTGTGGGGTGAGGGAGGGAAGGGAAATTTGAAACTTAAGGAACTACAGAATTGAATCCTGTAAAATAAACAAATTAATTTTTTTAAACAAATACTTTATTAACTTCTGTTTTACATCATTCATTTCCGCCAGATTTTGAGTTACAATCATTTTCCCCCCATTATTCCCCTACCCAACCTCCCAGAATAGCAGTCCCGCAAGATATCGCTTCCTCCAATCTGCTCTCTCCCATACCTTCTCCCATACCCCCATCGAATTTTCCATTAGAGGAAGATGAATCTTTGTGTCCCAATGCCTGCACATCTTATCTCCCAATTATAGGCAAAAGAGTATAAATAATAGTATTTATATATATCTATATCTATATCTATATCTATATATATATATCTATATCTATATCTATATATATATATTTGAAACATTTAATGTTACGACCTTGAATTTCAGATCCATTTCCTTCCTCCCTTGTCACCCATTCCTTCTTGGGATATAAGTAATTCAGTATATGTTGTACATGTCTAGCTATGCAAAACATTATCATGGTAGATATATTGTACAAGGCTGCTTATAATTCCCTCCCACTCATCCCACTCCCCACCTGGTCCATTCCCTACATGATCCTGTCCCTCTTCTATACTGGGTACTTCCAACCTCCCCTCACCCCAAGGATGCCCTCCCATCCATCATCCCTCCTCTCATCCCCCTTCCCCCTATCCTGCTGCAGGTTGAGATATCCCATTTAGTATGTATTTCATTTTCTCCCTGAACCAAATTCAATGTGAATGTGATTTTGCCTTTTTAGCCTTCCTTATTCTCCCCCTCCTTTGCACCCACTTCCCCTACATGAGATAGTTTACCCTACCATGTCTCTCCCCATCTCCTCTTGCCACTTTCCTCTCTCACCTCATAATTTCATCCCTTGAGTACTCTCCCTTCCCAACAAAATCAACCTATGCCCTCTATCCATATACAACTGTAACCATTTACATACACATTCACATATGTATTCGTATGACCACACCCCCTTCTTCCATTATTTTCATAGTGAGAAAGATATCATCAGTCACAGATATTGCTTTTCCATATAGGAATGTAAATAGTTCAACTTTGATAAGTTCCTTTGGATTTCTTTTCCCTGATTACCTTCTCAGGCATCTCTTACGTCTTGCGTCTGGATGTCAAATTTTCTATTCAACTCTGGTTTTTTCCTCAAGAATGCTTGAAAGTCCTCTATTCCACTAAATGACCATATTTTCCCCTGAAACAAAATACTCAGTTTTGCTGGGTAGGTGACCCTTGGGTTCATTCCCAGTTCTTTTGCCCTCTGGAATATCATATTCCATGCCCTTCGATCCCTCAGTGTAGAAGCTGCCAGGCTATTCTGATTGTGTTTCCACAATATTGAAATTGTTTCTTCCTGGCTGCTTGGAGTATTTTCTCCTTGATCTGGGGATTCTGGAACCTGGCTATAATATTTCTGGGAGTTTTCTTTTTGGGATCTTTTTCAGGAGGTGATCGGTGGATTCTTTCAACCTCTATTTTGCCCTCTGGATCTAAAACATCAGGCAGTTTTCCTTGAGAATTTCTTGAAGGGTGATTTCTAGGTTCTTTCCTTGATCATGGCTTTCAGGTAGTCCAATAATTTTTAAATTGTCTCTCCTGGATCTATTTTCCAGGTCAGTGGTTTTTCCCATGAGATATTTCACATTGCCTTCTAATCTTTCATTTGTTTGGATCTGCTTAACAGCATCTTGATTTCTCATAAAGTCTCTAGCTTCCATTTGCTCCAGTCTAACTCTGAAGGAATGAATCTCCTCAGTGAACTTTTGAGATTCTTTTTCCATCTGGCAAATTAGACTTTTTAAGGCTTTCTTCTCCTCATTGCCCTTCTGGGCCTCCTTTGCCATTTGAGCTAGTCTATTTTTTAAGGTGTTGTTTTCCTCAGTCAGGCTGTTGACCCCCATTTCATACTTTTCCTGCATCCTTCTCATTTCTCTTTCTAATTTTTCCTCCACTTCTCTTATTTGATTTTTAAAGTCCTTCTTAAGGTCCTCTATGGCCTGCAACCCTCTCATGTTTTCCCCTGGGGCTTTTGGAGCAGGACTTCTGACCTCACAGTCCTTTTCCCGCTCTATGCCCCCAAAATAGGAGTCTAGGGTTGCATTTTTCTGTTTCCTTTGCCTTGGCATGTTGCCACTTAATTGCTTGACTTTTGGGCTTGTTACCACACTATGGCTTTAAGGCCAGCTAGAGGAATTTTTGTCCCGAAGGTGTGGGGGGCAACTTCCGTTTCTGGCAAGCTGTAAACCCACCCACAACTTCCACCCTAGATCACAATCCAGATCCAGGGGGGTTAAAGCAAGAGCGATTACCCCCCAAGACTGATCGCTGGATCTCCCCATGATTTGTAGGCTGGGAGCCGGAAATGCCTATGAAAACTACAAAATGGCGTGTCTCCTCAGCGGCTTCTAGCTCCCAGGGGAGGGAGCTGACGCATTCCCCAAATACAGGTCCCAAAGTCCATAGGACACTAACCTCTTACTTTGTCCTAGGCAAGTCTATGTTGATAATTCTGGAGTCGCCACTGCTCCTGGTGTTCTGGGGTTCCTCCAGCTGGCTGCTGGCCCTGCCGCCCTGGGGCTAAAACCTCGGCTCACGTGGACCTGGGCTCGGCTCGGCTCCTGCACTCTGCACTCTGCACGCTGCCGGCTCCCAGACCACTGCGCTGGTCCTTCCTGCAGGGTGTTGGGCTGTCCTCAGCGGGAGTTTAGCTTCTCTGTGTCGTTCTGTGGGTGCTGGGGCTCCAGAAGATTTTCAGAGTCCTTTTTTACATAGTTTGTGGAGAATCTGGGGGCAGAGAGGCTTGGACGAGCTGTTTCTACTCCGCCATCTTGGCTCCGCCCCCAAATTAATTTTTTTAAAAAATCAAATGTTTATATATACCATTATTAATTATTATTAATATTATTAATATTATTTTACATGTAACTGGGAAGTAAGACATACAGGCACTGGGGCATAGAGATCCCCCATGCCCCACTTGAAAGTCGGAGAGGGTATGGGAGAAGATATGGGAAATAACAGATTGGAGGTGAGGATATCCAGTGGGATCGCTATGTTGGGTTGGGGGGTAGGGGAAAAACGAGGAGAAAATGTGTGACTCAAAATCTTTTGGAAATGAATGATATAAACTAGAAATTAATAAAGCATTTTATTAAAAGACAATTTTTACAACTAATATCTCTGATAAAGGCCTCATTTCTAAAATATATAGAGAACTGAGTCAATTTTATAAGAATACAAGTCATTCCCCCATTGATAAATCGTCCAAGTATATGAACAGTCATTTTCAGAAGAAGCAACTGAAGATATCTTTAGTCATATGAAAAAATGCTGTAAATCACTGTTGATTAGAAAAATGCACATCAAAACAACTCTTTCGGCTGAGAGCTCTGGAAGAAGATGCTGCTGCCACCCTGGGACTGAGGCTGGACTGCACTACTCTCTTACCCACTTCTGACAGACTGTTCCTACTGACCTAAGTTGTCTTTGGTAATTGTGGGTTGAGATGTCTGGAAACCGTCACAGCTTCCAGTGATTCAGTCCCCTGAGGCCTGTTCTAAGTTTGCTGGCCCTGGTCCATGCTGGAATGTTTTGTGCTGGACTATGCTCTTCTCTCAGACTGGTACAACAAACATTTTCTGTAGAGCTTCTTGGTTGTTTTGGGCTATTTCACTTTGTTATTTTGTGGTTTCTGCTGCTCTAGAGTTTGTTTAGGGTCATTTCTTATGGGTATTTGGAGGAATTTGGGGAAGAGCTCAAGGAAGTTCCTGCTTTTACTCTGCCATCTTGGCTCCACCACCCATAAATATCTCTTTTTAAAACATGCTTAAATATAGCTGACTAAAATTTTTCTCAAGGCATGGTCTTGGGGAGGAAGTATGTGGAAGGGTGCTTGACAAAGGCATTCAAGAATTGTCTTTAGTACCTTGAAATACCATTAACACTTTAAGGTGAGGATATAGCTAGCCTTTCTATGCAAACCTGACTCACCTTCCTCAGTGAGATTTGGGATTATGATCTTTAGAGCTTACATGGGTTAAGAAGTCATTTCTAATATTTAGGGTTTTGGCAATTTAAAAAAAATGCCTTTACATGTGGGGCGGTTAGGTGGTTCAGTGAGTAGAGCGTCAGCCCTGGAGTCAGAAGGACCTGAGTTCAGATGTGACCTCAGACACTTAGCGCACACACAAACAAAAACCTAGTCGTGTGACCTTGGGCAAGTTACTTAATCTCAATTGCCCTCCAAAAAAAGCAAAAAAAAATGCCTTTACATGTAGCAAGTTCCCTTTCACTTGAAACATTTAAGTAAAGGCTAGATATCCTAATGTCAGGGATGTTGTAGGGATACCTTTATTTCATAGGAAGCTAGAATCAATGATTTATAAGTACTTTGTACACTCAAAATTTTATGATTACGAAAAGTTTTGCAGTCTAAAATTGATATTTTATGTTTATCTTTAGTTTTTGTAAAATGTTAGTTTAATAAAAATGCTAATTTACCTAGGACCTGCTTCAGTAATCCCAAATGTTATTTTATTAATTTGTTTGTTTACTTTTAGTTTACAAGATTTAGTTCCACAATCCCTTGAGTTTCATATTTTCTCTCCTTCCCTCTCCTCCCTCCCCCCACCCCATGGCAGCACGCAATCAAGTATAGGATCTGCAAATACTTCCACATTAGACATTAGTCAGATTATAAAGAAGGATTGTATCAGATGGAATGAACAATGGGAAAGAGGAAACAAAACCAAACAAGAAAAAGAAAGAGAGAAGGTAATTTGCTTTAATCTGTATTCAAACTCTGATCTTTCTAGTTCTATCTCTAAATGTAGACATCTCTCTTCATCATGAGTCTTTTGGAGATGTCCTATAACCCAGCATTGCTGAAAAGGGTCCAATCTATCAAAGTTAGTTGTCACACATACATTGTGTCTGTAACTGTGTACAGATTTCTCCTGGTTCTCAATCAGCATCAGTTCATGTACACCTCTAGAGGTAAACATGAAGTCCGTTTGCTCCTCATTTGTCATAGAACAATAGTGTTCCATTACATTCATATACCACAACTTGTTCAGCCATTCCCCAAATGATGGTCATCCCCTTAATTTCCAATCCTTTCCCCACCACAAAAAAAAGCTGCTATAAATATTTTTGTACATATGGGTTTTCTTCCCACTTCTATGATCTCTTTGGGATACAACCCTAGAAGTGGTATTTCGGGTCAAAGGGTATGAATTTTTTTTTTGTTTGACAATTGAAAACAACTTTATTTAAAAAACAAATGCAGAGAACACAAGACAAGAAAGAAACTACAGTGAAAGATCTCAAATTAATAACACATATAATCACTGCAAATGTTTCTTAAGTCAAG
This sequence comes from Gymnobelideus leadbeateri, assembly GCA_011680675.1. Classification (NCBI taxonomy): domain Eukaryota; kingdom Metazoa; phylum Chordata; class Mammalia; order Diprotodontia; family Petauridae; genus Gymnobelideus; species Gymnobelideus leadbeateri. The sequence goes on along the minus strand of WOXC01010335.1, from coordinate 120,456 downwards.
GACAAAAATCTTTTTTTTTTTTTTTTTGCCTGGACATCTTATGAAACTTTTAATTTTAAAACTTCGATTTTCAGATCGATTCCCTTCCTCCCTTGTCACCCACTCCCTCTGAGGAGATAAGCAATTCAGTATGTGTTGTACATGTACAGCTATGCAAAACATTACCATAGTAGATATATTGTAAAAGACTGCTTATATTTCCCTCCCACCCGTCTCACCTCCCACCTGGTCCATTCCCTACTTTGATCTTGTCCCTCTTTGATAGTGGGTACTTCCAACCTCCCCTCCCCCCAGAATGCCCTCCCCTCCATCAAACCCCCTCTCATCCCCCTTTCCCCTACTCAGGAGAGTGAGTGAGGGTAAGATATTCCATTTAGCATGTATGTGATTCTCTCCTTGAGCCAACTTCAATGAGAATATGCTTTTGCCTTTTTGCCTTCCTGTTCTTCCCCTCCCCTGCAACTACTTCCCCTTGCCTCTTCTACATGAGATAGTTTACCCTACCCTGTCTCTCTCCATCTCCTCTTGCCAATTTCCTCTCTCACCTCTTGACTTCACCCCTTAAGAATCATCCCTTCCTTGGGGCGACTAGGTGGCGCAGCGAGCAGAGAGCCAGCCCCGGAGCCAGAAGGACCCCAGCTCGGATCTGGCCCCAGACACCCAACACACAAACAAAAACCCAGTCACGTGAACCTGGGCAAGTCACCCAACCCCAATTGCCCTCCAAAAAAAAAAAAAATAATCATCCCTTCCCATCAAATTCAACCTGTGCCTTCTATCCATGTATACCTGTGAACATATGCCATGTACCCTTCTTCAATTATTTTCATAATGAGAAAGATTTCATCAAACACAGTTATTGTTTTTCCATGTAGGACTGTAAATAGTCCAACTTTGATAAGTTCCTTTTGATTTCTTTTCCTTGATTACCCTCTCAAGCATCTCTTGCTTCTTGTGTCTGAATGTCAAATTTTCTATTCAACTCTGGTTTTTTCCTCAAGAATGCTTGAAAGTCCTCTATTCCACTGAATGACCATATTTTCCCCTGAAACAAGATACTCAGTTTTGTTGGGTAGGTGACCCTTGGCTTCAATCCCAGCTCTTTTGCCCTCTGGAATATAATATTCCATGCCCTTTGATCCCTCAGTGTAGAAGCTGCCAGGTCCTGGGCTATTCTGATTGTGTTTCCACAATATTGAATTTGTTTCTTCCTGGCTGCTTGTAGTATTTTCTCCTTGATCTGGGAGTTCTGGAGCCTGGCTATAATATTCCTAGGAGTTTTCTTTTTGGGATCTTTTTCAGGAGGTGGATTCTTTCAACCTCTATTTCCCCCACTGGGTCTAAAACATCAGGGCAATTTTCCTTGAGAATTTCGTTAAGGATGATTTCTAGGTTCTTTCTTTGATCATGGCTTTCAGGTAGTCCAATAATTTTTAAATTGTCTCTCCTGGATCTATTTTCCAGGTCAATGGTTTTTCCAATGAGATATTTCACATTGCCTTCTAATCTTTCGTTTGTTTGGCTCTGCTTAACAGCATCTTGATTTCTCATAAAGTCACAAGCTTCCATTTGCTCCAGTCTAACTCTGAAGGAAAGAATCTCCACAGTGAGCTTTTGAGATTCTTTTTCCATCTGGCAAATTTGGCTTTTTAAGGCATTCTTCTCTTCATTGCCTTTCTGAGCCTCTTTTGCCATTTGAGTTAGTCTATTTTTTAAGGTGTTATTTTCCTCAGTCAGGCTGTTGACTGTCATTTCATACTTTTCTTGCATCTTTTTCATTTCTCTTCCCAAATTTACCCCCACTTCTCTTATCTGCTTCTTAAAGTCCTCTATGTCCTGTAGCCAGCTTGTATTTCATTTGGGGCTTTTGGTGCAGGATTTCTGACCTCACAGTCCTCCTCCATGCTTTGAGCCTCTTTGGCCCTAAAATAGAAGTCCAGTGTTGAACTTTTCTGTTTATTTTGTTTCATTTGCCTAGGCATGTTGCCACTTAATTACTTGATTTTTGGGCTTGTTGCCACAGTAGGACTCTGTCACCAGACAGGGGAACTTCCGCCCAAAAGTGGGGTCTTCACAACTTCTGCCAGTTGGGTGGCCTCTGTAAAGCCTCCACCCACTCTGGCAGATTGGATACCCACCCCAAACTTCCCCCCCAGACCACAATCCAGATCCAGGCGTTTAAAGCAAGAGCAATTACCCCCCAGACTGATTGCTGGATCTCCCTACAGTTTGCAGACCAGGAGCTAGAGCCACTGCTAATGTTGCAAAATGGCTTCTGTGCAGCTGTTTCTTCAGCAGCTTTTTGCCCCCAGGGGAGAAAGCCACGTGTTCCCCAAATACTGGTCCCAAAGTCCATAGGGCACTAACCTCTCACTTTGTCCTAGGCATATCTGTGCTGATAATTCTGGAATCACCACAATTGCTGGTGTTCTGGTGTCCCTCCAGTGGGCTGAAGGCCCTGCCACCCTGGGGCCAAAACCGCGGACCTGGGCTTGGCTCTGCTTCTGCGCTGTTGGTTCCCAGCACACTGTGCTGCCTGCTCTCAGAGCACTGTGCTCGCAGCTCCCTGCAGAGCTGCTGGGCTGTCCTCAGCAGGAGGTTAGCTTCTCTGTGCAGTTCTGTGGGTGCTATGGCTCCAGAAGTTGTTCGGAGTGCCCTTTCACATTGTTTGAAATTTGTGTGGGGCAGAGCACATTGGAAATGGCTGTTTCTACTGGGTATGAAATTTTTATAGCCCTTTGGGCATAATTCCAGATTGTTTTCCAGAATGGTTGAATCTGCTCACAATTCCAGCAACAATGAATTAGTGTTCTAAATTTTCCACATCCTCTCCAGCATTTGTCATCTTCCTGTTTTGTTATCTTAGCCAATCTGACCAGTGAGATGTGGTACCTCAGAGTTGTTTTGATTTGCATTTCTCTAATCAATAGTGATTTAGAGCATTTTTTCATATGCTTGTAGATATCTTTAATTTCCTCCTCTGGAAACTGCCTGTTCATATCCTTTGACTATTTATCAATTGGGGAATGACTTGTATTCTTATAGATTTGACTCAGTTCTCTGTATATTGTAGAAATAAGGCCTTTATCAGACACATTGGTTGTAAAATTTCTTTCCCAATTTTCCACTTCCTTCCTAATCTTGTTTACATTGGCTTTGTACAGAAACTTTTCAATTTAATGTAATCAAAATTATCCATTTTGCACTTTATAATGTTCTCTATTTCTTATTTGGCCATAAAGTCTTCCCCTCCCCATAAATCTGAGAGGTAAACTATTCCTTGCTTTCACAGATTGCTTAAAGTATCAGCCTTTATGCCTAGATTATACTCCCATTTAGACTTGATTTTGTTGTATGGTGTTAGATAATGGTCCAGGTCCAGATTCTGTCATAATATATTGAAGTTTTCCCAGCAGTTTTTGTCAAGTAGTGAGTTCTTATCCCCAAAACTGCGGTCTTTGGGTTTATCAAATAGTCGATTACTAAGAGTTGTTGACTACTGAGTCTTCTGTACATATTCTATTCCATTGATCCACTGCTCTATTCCTCAGACAGTACCAAGTATTTTTTAAAGCAGTTGGGGTTAAGTAACTTGCTCAAGGTTACACGGCTAGTCATTATTTATGTGTGGGTGCTCATTTTCTGAAGCCGGTTTCGATCCCAGGTCATCCCAACTCCGAGGCCTGCGCTCTTACTGCGCTACCTGGCTGCCCCAAGTACCAAGTATTTTTGATGACTCTTGCTTTATAATACAGATTAAATTATGGTATGGCTAGGCCACCTTCCCTAGCAGTTCTTTTTAGTAATTCCCTTGATATTCTGGACCTTTTTTCTTCCAAATGAATTTTGTTACTATTTTTTTTTCTAGATCTATAAAGTAATTTGTTTGGTAGATTGATTGGTATGGCACTAAATAGGAAATTTAAATTAGTAAAACTGTTGTTTTTGTTATATTAGCTCTACCCATCAAAGAGCAATTGATGTTTTTCCAATTACGTAGATCTGACTTTATTTGTGTGAAAAGTTTTGTTTTTGTGTTCATATGGGTCCTGGGTTTCTTTTGGCGGGTAGATTCCCAAATATTTAATAATGTCTATAGTAACTTTAAATGGGATTTCTCTTTCTACTTCTTGCTGTTGGATTTCATTAGAAATATATAGTAATGCCCAGGATTTATGTGGGTTTCTTTTATATCCTGCAAATTTACCAAATTTATTTATTGTCTTGAGTAGTTTATTACTTGATTCTCTAGGATTCTCTAAGTATATCATATCATCTGCAAAGCATGATAGCTTAGTCTCTTCTTTGCCTAATTTGATTCCTTTGATTTCTTTTTCTTCTCTAATTGCTACTTCTAACATTTCTAGTACCAGGTTATATAGGAGGGGTGATAGTGGATATACTTTTTTCACCCCTGATTTTATTGGAAATGCTTCTAGCTTATCCCCATTACAGATAATACTTGTGGATGGCTTTAAATAGATGCTACCTATTATTTTAAAGAAGTGTCCATTTGTTCTTATACTTTCTAGTGTTTTTAATAGGAGTGGATGCTGTATTTTTTCAAAAGCTTTTTCTGCATCTATTGAGATATCCATATGGTTTCTGATAGTTTATTGTTGAGATGATCAATTATACTCATGGTTTTCCTAATATTAAACCATCCTTGCATTACCGGAATAAATCCTACCTGATCATAGTGTATTATTGTGATAAGTTTCTGTTTGTTGTCTTTTTGCTAATAATTTATTTAAAATTTTTCATCTATATTCATGGGAGAAATTGGTCTATAATTTTCTTTCTCCATTTTATCTCCTCCTGATTTAGGTACCATATTTGTGTCATACAAAGAATTTGATAAGACTCCTTCTTCACTAATTTTCTCAAATAGTTTGTAGAGTATTGGAATCCACTGTTCTTTAAAAGTTTGATAGAATTTGCTAGTAAATCCATCTGGCCCTGGAGATTTTTTCCTAGGGAGTTTCCCGATGGCTTGTTCAATTTTTTTTTTTTTTTCTGAGATGGGGTGACTTAAGTAATTTACTTCCTCTTCAGTTAATCTGGACAATTTATGTGTTTGTAAATGTTCATCCATTTCACTGATTGTCAAATTTTTGTGCATCCAATTTGGCAAAATAATTCCTAGTTATTGTTTTAATTTCTTCTTCATTAGAGCTAGATTCACCCTTTTCATTTTTGATACTCATAATTTGGTTTTCTTCTTTTTTATTATATTGACTAAGGGTCTATCAATGTTATTGGTTTTCTCATAAAACCAGCTCTTAGTTTTATTTATTAATTCAATAGTTTTCTTAATTTCAATTTTATTAATATCTTATTTGGTTTTCATTATTTATAATTTAGTGTTTAATTGGGGATTTTCAATTTGTTCTTTTTCTAGCTTTTTCAATTGCATGACCAATTCATTGACCTTCATTTTCTCTATTTTATTCATATATGCACTCAGGGATAAAAAAGATAAAAACTCTCCCTAAGAATTGTCTTTAATACATCCCCAAAGTTTTGGTATGTCGGCTCATTATTGTCATTCTCTTGAATGAAGTTACTGATTGTTCCTATAATTTCTTGTTTGACCACTCATTCTTTAAGATTAAATTGTCCAATTAGTTTTTAGCCTATTTTTTTCATGGCCCTTTATTGCATATGATTATTATTGCATCATGACCTAAGAATGATGCATTTAATATTTCTGCCTTTCTTCACTGAATTGTGAGGTTTTTATGCCCTCATACATGGTCAATTTTTGTGTATGTGCCATGTACTACTGAGAAGAAGGTATATCCCTTTTTATCCCCATTCAGTTTTCTACAGATGTCTATCATATGGAGCCTCTCTAAAATTCTATTCATCTCCTTAATGGCTTTCTTGTTTATTTTGAGGTCAGATTCATCAAATTCAGAGAGGGGGAAACTGAGGTCCCCCACTAGTATAGTTTTGCTATCTATTTCTTCCTCTAACTCCCTTAACTTTTATTCTAGGAATTTGGGTGCTATATCACTTGGTGCTTACATGTTAAGTAATGATATTACTTCATTCTCTATGGTGCCTTTTAGCAGGACAGTTTCCTCCCTTATATCTTTTGATTAGATATATTTTTGCTTTTGCTTTATCTGAGATAAGGATTGCTACCCCTGCTTTTTTTTTTTACTTTAGTTGAAGAATTATATATTCTACTCCAACCTTTTACTTTACCCTATGTAAATCCCCTTGTTTCAGATGTGTTTCTTGTATGACAGAATATTGTAGGATTGTGGTATTTAATCCATTCTGCCATCCACCTCCGTTTTATGGGAGAGTTCATCCCATTCACATTCACAGTTATGATTACTATCTGTGTTTTTCCCACAATACTATTCCCTTCCCTATTTATGTTTTCGTTTCTACCTTCTCCCTTCCCCTCCTTAAGAGCTTTCATTTTGACCACCACGTCCCTCAGTATTCCCTCACTCTAATGCCTCCCCTTTACCCACCCTTTCCCCTTACTACTATTTCCCTCCCTTTTAACTGCCTCCCTTTTCTTATTCCCCCCTTACTCTTCCTATTGCCTATAGGGCACAATGGATTTTTATACTTATCAGAGTATATTAGTCCCTCTTTGGCACCAAACCAATGAGAGTAAATTTCATAGAGTGCTCCTCTCCCTCCCTCCTTTCCCTCTATTATAATGAGTTTTTGCATTTTTTCACATTATAATCTTAAATTTAACTGATTATGTTGATCCCTCTTTCAACCAGAACTAATGACAATAACGTTCATATGATGTTCATCTCCCTCCCTCCTTCCTCTCTACTATAGTATGTTTTTATGCCTCTTTGTGTGCTATAATTGATTTTTTTCTGCCTTATTTTTTTTCTTTTCTACCACTACAGTCCCTTTAAATCCCTTAATTAGGTTTTTTATCATAAGATTAGTTCATTTATGCCCACACTCTTTACCTATGTATATTCCATTTAAAGATTGTGATAATCATATAAATTTCAGTATTTACAGGTATCAGCTTCTCATATAGGGATATAACCATTTGCTCATATTGAGTTCCAAGTTATGTGTGTGCGTGTGTGTGTGTGTGTGTGTGTGTGTGTGAGTGTGAGTTTTCCTTGTTTACCTCTTTATGTCTTTCTTGAGCTTGTAATTAGAAATCAAATTTTCCATTTAGCTCTGGCTTTTTCATCAGGAAAGTCTGGAAGTCCGTTATTTCATTAAATGAACATCTCCTTGCCTGAAAGATAATGCTCAGTTTTGCCAGGTAGTTGATCCTTGGTTGCAGTTCTAGACCTTTTGCCTTACAAAATATTGAATTCCAGTCCCTCCAAACTTTTTATTAAGCAATTGGGGTTAAGTAACTTGCTCAAGCTTACACGGCTAGTCATTATTTGTGTGTGGGTGCTCATTTTCTGAGGCCGGATTCGATCTCGGGTCATCCCAACTCTGAGGCTGGCGCTCTTACTCACTGCGCCACCTAGCCACACCCTCTCCAAACTTTTAATGTAGAAGCTGCTAGGTCCTGTGCAATCCTGACTATAATTCCATGATATTTGAATTTTTCCTTTTTTGTCTGCTTGCAGTATTTTCTCTTTGACCTTGTATTTCTGGAATTTGGCTACTATATTTCTTGGAGTTTTCAATTTGAGATCTCTTTCAGGAGAACTCAGGTGAATTCTTTTGATAACTATTTTATTCTCTGATTCTAGCATTTCAGGACAGTTTTCTTTGATAAACATTTGGAGAATGTTGTCCAGGCTGCTTTTTTGATCATGGCTTTCCAGTAGACGAATGACTCTTAGGCTCTCTCCTATATCTGTTCTCCAGGTCAGTCATTTTTCCAATGAGATTTTTTGCACTTTCTTCTAATTTTTCACTCTTCATGTTTTTCTTGCCTGACTCTTGATGCATCATAGAGTCCTTAGTTTTGATTTGATTGATTCTAATTTTAAGTGATTTATTTTTCTTTGTTAGGTTTTTTTTTTTAAGCAATTGGGGTTAAGTAACTTGCTCAAGGTTACATGGCTAGTCATTATTTGTGTGTGGGTGCTCATTTTCTGAGGCTGAATTCGATCTCGGGTTATCCCAACTCCGAGGCCAGTGCTCTTACTCACTGTGACACCTAGCCACCCCTCTTTGTTAGTTTTTGAAGCTCCTTTTTAGGGAGGTATTTTCTCCAGTTAGATTTTGAATCTCCTGTCCCAGTTCACAAATTTTTTATTTTTAAGGATTTGTTTTCTTCAGTGAGATTATTTTTTTCCTATTTGGTCACTGTCGATTCAAATTTATCTTCTACCTCTCTAATTTTGCTTTTAAAACCTTTCTTGAGCTTCTCCAAGAATGCTTTCTGGGTCAGAGAACAGGTTATATTTCCTTCTTTGTTCTCAGGATGGATACAGAGTCCATGGTGTCTCCTGAAAGTGATTCTTCTCGTTTATAATAATAGGATTGAATTTTCTTTGGTCATGCCTTTGCAAGTTGCTTCTGGTCCATTGTAATGGCCTATTTCCTAAACTTTAAAGTGTATTTATGCTCCTGGAGTACAGAGGTCTCTGACCCAAGCTTCTCAGGCTGGGAGCTAGGTGTCTGGTTTTTTGACTTTGTGTGCTGTAGCCTCTGGATGTCTAGACTGAGGCAAGGCCAGGACCCTCAGTGTTTCCCCTGAGTTACCCTGAGGCTCACAGAGTAATCTGTGGGGGAAAGTGATCTGGCTGGTTCAGATTTAGGCCTCTATGCCCCTGGGCTACAGCTTAGGCAGGCTAAGTAGCCTACAGAGCTGTTGTCTGTAGATTCCCCTGGTGGTGCTAAGACCCACCTAAGCTTGTGTTGTTAGTGCTTGCTGGCTCCACCACCCTCGGGTTCTGGATCTCCTGCTGGTGTGCAGCTTGTTGCGACCCCTCTAGCACTTCACTTCAGACACCTTACTGCCTGAGTTGCACCCTTTCTCAGTAACTCCTAAGCCTGAGGCTATTTCCACTATTTCAGTATTTTACTCTGGGTGGGATATTTATCTCTGGGTTTTCTTGGTGAGGGAGGGGGTATCAGAGTAGTTAGGGTTTACTTTGCCATCTTGGCTTCTGGAAATTCAGATAGATGATTTTTAAACTTCCAGCCTGTGGGCTGATAGTCCCTGGAGAAGCTGCTGTTTCTGCTGCAGGCCCTATGCTTTCTCTTACCCAGTTCTGATCCTCCTGTCCTGTGGTGAGATATCTGATAATCACACTTGGGATGGGTGAGTCTGCTGGCTGTGGCTCCTTCTCACTGTAGTCTGCTCTCCTGTCTGTGCTGGAGCAGCCACTCTCCCCCCTACCCAGACCCATGTGGGCACTTTCCTCAGCTGGATTCTGCCACTCTCCATCTCCCGATGGATTCTGTCACTCTAAAATTCATTAAGATTAACTTTTTAAACTTTAGTGACAGGATGCATGGAGAGGCTTAGCAAAGTTACTGCTCTTTTTTCACCATCTCCACCCCCCGCAAATTTTATTTTAATAGATGAGAAAACTGAGGCTGAAAAGTTAAATGACCTCAAGAGAATAGAGAATCACAGAATCTAGTAGCTGTAAGAAAACCCAGAAGTAATCTATTCCAATTCCTATCTGAGTAAGAGTCTTCTCTATAGTATTCCAAAAAGAAGTTTTCTTGTTTCTTCTTGAAGACCTCTAGGTAGACAGATCTCATCATGTCCTGAAGACATCACACAACACTTCTGTATAGTTATAATTTTTAAATATTCATCCTTATATTAAATTTAAATATGTGTGGGAGCCAAGATGGCGGAGTAGAAACAGCTCATCCAAGCCACTTTGGCCCCAGATTTCCTCCAAACTATGTAAAAGGGGACTCTGAACAACTTCTGGAACCCCAGCACCCACAGAACAACACAGAGAAGCTAACCTCCCACTGAGGACAGCCCAGAAGCCCTGCAGGAAGGACCAGCACAGTGCTCTGGGAGCCGGCAGCGAGCAGTGCGCAGAGCATGGGGAGCCAAGCCCAGGTACATGTGAGCGGTTTTAGCCCCAGGACGGCAGGGCCAGCAACCAGCTGGAGGGACCCCAGAACACCAGCAGCTGTGGCAATTCCAGAATTATCAACATAGACATGCCTAGGACAAAGTGAGAGGTTAGTGCCCTATGGACATTGGGACCAGTATTTGGGGAATGTGTCGGCTTCCTTCCCTGGGGGCTAGAAGCCACTGAGGACACACACCATTTTGTACTTTTCAGAGGCAGCTCCAGATCCTGGCCTGCGAACTGTAGGGAGATCCAGTGATCAGTCTTGGGAGGTAATTGCTCTTGCTTTAACCTCCCTGGATCTGGATTGTGATCTGGGGTGGAGGTTGTGGGTGGCTTTCCAGCTTGCCAGAAACGGAAGTTGTCCCCCACACGTTTGGGACGAAAATACCCCTGTCTGGCCGCAGAGCCATAGTGTGGCAACAAGCCCAAAAGTCAAGTAATTAAGTGGCAACATGCCAAGGCAAAGGAAACAAATTAAACAGAAAAATGCAACTCTAGACTCCTACTTTGGGGGAAAGGCGGGTAGAATCATGGAGCGGGAAGAGGACTGTGAGGTCAGAAGTCCTGCTCCACTAGCCCCAGGAGAAAACATGAGCGGGTTGCAGGCCATAGAGGACCTTAAGAAGGACTTTAAAAATCAAATAAGAGAAGTGGAAGAAAAATTGGGAAGAGAAATGAGAAGGATGCAGGAAAAGTATGAAATGAGGGTCAACAGCCTGACTGAGGAAAACAACACCTTGAAAAATAGACTAACTCAAATGGCAAAGGAGGCCCAAAAGGGCAATGAGGAGAAGAATGCCTTAAAAAGTCAAATTTGCCAGATGGAAAAAGAATCTCAAAAGTTCACTGAGGAGATTCATTCCTTCAGAGTTAGACTGGAGCAAATTGAAGCTAATGACTTTATGAGAAATCAAGATGCTGTTAAGCAGATCCAAAAAAATGAAAGAATAGAAGGCAATGTGAAATATCTCATGGGAGAAACCACTGACCTGGAAAATAGATCCAGGAGAGACAATTTAAAAATTATTGGACTACCTGAAAGCCATGATCAAAGAAAGAACCTAGAAATCACCCTTCAAGAAATTCTCAAGGAAAATATCCTGATGCGTTAGACCCAGAGGGGGAAATAGAGGTTGAAAGAATCCACTGATCACCTCCTGAAAAAGATCCCAAAAAGAAAACTCCCAGGAATATTATAGCCACGTTCCAGAATCCCCAGATCAGGGAGAAAATACTACAAGCAGCCAGGAAGAAATAATTTTAATATTGTGGAAACACAATCAGAATAGCACAGGATCTGGCAGTTTCTACACTGAGGGATCAAAGGGCATGGGATATGATATTCTAGAGGGCAAAAGAGCTGGGAATGAACCCAAGGGTCACCTACCCAGCAAAACTGAGTATTTTGTTTCAGGGAAAATATGGTCATTCAGTGGAATAGAGGACTTTCAAGCATTATTGAGGAAAAAAACAGAATTGAATAGAAAATTTGACATCCAGAGGCAGGAAGCAAGAGATGCCTGAGAAGGGTATTTTCCTTCAGCAACTTGAAGTGGAGTTAATGTCTTCTATCTTCTTTCACAAAGCTCTAAGCCAGGAGTACCTGAAGCAACTTGTCCCTCTAAGACTTGAAGCTTGAAGACTCCCCAAAGGGGAACTGGTGGAGAACTAAAGCTCTTGCTTCTTGCCAACTCTGCTCTGCCTCTCAGGCATAACAGGGTCTTCATCCCCATCAATAAGGAGAAAGTCCCATATCAATTTGGGACATATATCACACATCTAAAGAATAAAGGCTTATTCTCTCTGCATTTTCCTGTGAAATACAAGGAATATTCCTTAGCTTCATGGGAAGATACCTTAATAACCACAGGTCAAAAGAAGAAATATGATTCAAGGAGTAGGGTCAATTTTCGTTCTGTCAGATCTCTTGCATCAGTCTCATTCATCCCATTAATACAGCTTTGTTCCTCATTTCTCCCCTCTTCAAACCATTCTTCACATAGAAGACAAATTGATATTCCTAAAAGACTAATAAAATGTAAGGGTGAGCCCCTTTCAGGGGTCAGTATCACACACTATGACTGATATTCTGAGGATCTGAGTAAATTAAATTTGGAAAAAGTCAGTAGAGACAATGAACTTTCTCCAGGACTCACTGGCTAATACCTTTGTCCCCAGATATTAAACTTAAAAAAATTTTATGAGAACCAACAAGAATCTAGTACATGTAACCTGATAGTGACCATACATTAGTACTGGAACTTTTTCTGAGGGAATTCAGCTCTGAATAAGAAGAATTCCAAACAAAACTTTCTTACTAAAATATCTCTTCAGTTGTTTCCTATTGCCTCTATCATAAAACCCTCAACTTGGCCTTTCAAATGCTAGAAGTAGCTCACATCTAGTTTTCCAGTTTTAATCAAGGGAGGGTGGTGTTGTGTATTAGAGCAAAGGAATAGAACACCAAACTGATTCCTGAAAACTGTGTCTCTATCTGTGCTCAAGAAAAGTTGCCTCTCTTCCCAACTGGAGGCTGTGTATTTCTCTCCGATATGGTGTTCTGGCAAATCTTTATCAATGAGCACTGTCCTTGAACAGAATGATTTAAGTAGAAGACAGAGGTGACATAATTTAAAGAACAGGATAAGCTTCCCTCAGAGGGAAGTCCCCGTTGGTTCTCCTTGTGTAGTCACTGGCTCTATCTGATCAGAATGGAGTGATGTTGTTGACTAAGGGGCAAGATATTCCTCCTTCCTCCTTCTCCTCTCTTACCCCGGAACCTCCCAAGGAAGGAACTAGGAAAGAGTAGCTTCATCCACATGATGGTGAGGTCCAATTAAGATGGAGTAGCTAGTTTTCCTGTTAAACTAAAGTGTCTCTAACCTTTCAAGCACATTGCTACATATAAAATACAGGACTGTTATAATATCCTTGTGTAACTATAAACTTTTTATATATTCAAAAAAATTTAAATATGTCCTTCCCATTTGTTGTTCTGAATTCTGAACTTTGTGGCCAACCAAAACCAGTCTAATACTCCTTTTACATGCAATCCTATAAATTTCAAATTTTGAAGGTGACACTTCCAATTCTAAACCATTGCTCTTTCTATTGAAATGACTTAACTAAGGTTAAACAATTAGACAATGAATCGAGATTAGATCTGGTCTTCTAGTTTGGTACTCATTTTACTATATTATACTGCTCATGCTATTTCAAAGAGAAATGTTGGGGGTAGAAGTTACCTGACTGAAAGATCCACTGAATAATGTACTCATCTCCTTCTCTCTGAAACCCCCATTCTCTCCTCCTTAACCTGAATAGTAAAGAACTTAAAAAACGATGCTTACCTCATTGACTTTGGGAGGAGAGGTAAGAGAAATGTATCACTCTTATATGGAGGTAATGGAATGTCCAACATGAATAATCACATAAGAACAAATAAAGACAGCCATATATCAGAGCTCTTGACAACAGAAAAAAAATTACACATTGCCCAATCCATCTTGCCAAACATATTTAATGGCTCTAACATATATGCTTTGTCCTAGTCTCTCAGAAAAATAATTTTCATATTGAATAATACTAGGTGAACAAATAAGTAGTTTTTTAAAGCTCATTTTTGTAGCAATACTATTTCAAAAATCGAGGGACAACAGAGGGAAACTTGAAAACATAAAATGTAAAATAAGAAATTGGGGGGAAATCCCAATTCAATGCCATTAGGCCTGAAATTAAATGACAAATGTATAGAAGTGAAATCAGTCTTATTAGTATGGGCCAGACAGTGATCCATGAGTCAGGTATTTTTGTACATCCTGGGAATACAAAGACAGAAATGAGAATCTCTGCCTTCAAAGATTTTGCATTCTATCAGAAATCTAAATGTTCCTAACAATCATTGATTTTGCTGTGAGCAATGTGCAAAAACTGAAGTCATGGAGATTCTAATGGTGATTAGTACATTTTACATAGTATATAACATGATTGAGGGAACATTTATTTTTTAATGATCCATATTGTCAGTCCACATCTCTAATTCACGAGTTCATTTTATTTAGTTAGACTGTGAGATGGGAAATAAGAGAGAACTTTGATCAAATCTAGCCCTAATATATGGATGTTGAAACTGACTTACCTAGAGTCACAGAACTAGTTAGAGACAGACCTGGTACTGAATTTAAATCTAATATTCATCCCAGTCCTCTTACTACACCATGCTGCCTCAACCAAGATAAATGGAGATGCCAGGGTAGAGGATTCTATGACTCATTCTAGTCCATGATTTATTCCAATGACACCTCCTTTCCAAATTGAGTTAAATGCTTGGAGCCTAATTTGGAAGGGGGGTTTAGAGAGCTTTTTAATTTAACAATGAGATTCATGCATAGCTTTTTATCTATTACACAGCAACAGGTCAAACCCTTAGTATTAAAAAATACATGAAATGTTCAGTCAGAAGGTTTAAAGAAAGTAGAAGAATGGTTGTCAATAAAAGGCAGTTTCCTACTGAGTGATCATGCTGAGTGAACTTTGTAAATGTATACAATTAAAACCTAGATTACCAGTTACTTTTTTATGTTGAGGTTTACAGTTACTATTAATAAAGACTATTTGTGTTTAAACAATAGCTTATCTCCCAGTCACAGTAGCCTTCTTTCTTCATTTTGTCATAAAATTTTAATGCTGCTCTTACATAACATTGGTATGTCATTTACTCAGTTGCATGTCTTTGGCCATTGCTGTGAACCAAAACATTGAATGGGAAGGAGAGAGCTCACATTTGTCTAAGGGTAAACTTCAAAATTCAGAACAAAGTAGATTCAGTCATGTGTGTTGTTTTGTAAGTTAGTGTTCTCTCAGTAAGATTTCCACTTTAATATACTTTTTAGAACATTTTTATTTAACGTTTTGAGTGCAAAATTATTTTCCTCCCACCCAAGATAGTAAGCAATCAGATATAGGTTATACATGTGCAATTATGTAAAACATTTACATATAAGTCATTTTCTACAAGAAGACTCGAATAAAAGAAAAGAAAGGAAGGAAGAGAAAGAAAGGAAGAAAGGAAGAAACTGAAAAGCAGCATGCTTCAATCTACAATCAATAAAAATCAGTTCTTTCTCTAGAGGTGGATAATATGCTTCATGATTAATCCTTTGGAATTCTCTTGGATCATTGTATTTCTCAGAATAGCTAAGTCATTCACAGTTCTTCATTGATCAATATTATTGTTACTGTGTATGTTCTCCTGATTCTGTTCACTTCATTATACATTGGTTCATGTAAATCCTTCAAGGATTTTCTGAAATCTGTCTGCTCATGATTTCTTATAAAACAATAATATTCCATTACAATCATAAATCACAGCTTGTTTAGTCATTTCCCAATTGATAAGCATCCCTTTGGCTTCCAAGTTTTAGACAACACAAGAAGAGCTACTATAAATATTTTTGTACGAATAGGTCAGATTTTCTCCCCCCTTTTTTTGGGGGGGTGTCTTTGGGATATAGACTTAGCAGTGGTATTTCTGGATCCAAGGGTATGCACAGTTTCATAGACCTTTAGGCATAGATGCAAATTGCTCTTCAGAATTCCTCCAACGGTACATTAGTGTCCCAGTTTTCTCACATTCACTCCAACATCCCACATTGTCTTGTATTGTCATATTACCTAATCTAATAGGTGAGAGGTGGTACCTCAGAGTTGCTTTATTTTATTTTTTCATAAATTAATTAACTTATTTTTAGTTTTCAACATTCACTTCCACAATTTTAATTTTTTTTCTCAACCTCCCTCTGCTCTCACCTCCCCAAGATGGCATACAATCTGATTTAGGCTCAAAATACACATTCTTATTAAACATATTTTCACATTAGTAATGTTATAAAGAAGAATTAGAATGAATGGTAGGAACCATGAGAAAGAAAAAAATCAAACAAACAAAAAATGAGAGTAAATAGTATGCTTCAATCTGTATTCAGACTCAATAGTTCTTTCTCTGGATATGGATGGCATTTTACATCATGAGTCTTTTGCAGTTGTCTTGGGTCTTTGCATTGCTGAGAAGAGCTAAATCTATCAAAGTCAGTCTTCACACAATGTGGCTGTCACTTTGTACAATATTGACCTGGTTCTGCTCACTTCACTAAGTATCAGTTTATATAAGCCTTTCCAGATTTTTATTAAGTCCACCTGTTCACCATTTCTTATGGCACAACAGTATCCTATTACATTTATCTACCACAACGTGTTTAACCATTTCCCAACTGTTTAGCATCTCCTCAATTTCCAGTTCTTGCCCATCACAAAAAAGAGCTATTATAAATAGTTTTGTTCATGTGGGTCCTTCTCCCATTTTTATGATCTCCTTGGAATGTGGTATTGCTTGGTCAAAGGGTATACACTGTATAAGAGTCCTTTGGTAATAGTTCCAAATTGCTGTCTACTATGGTGGGATCAGCTCACAACTCTACTGACAATGAATTATTGACCAAATTTTCCCACATCTTCTCCAACATTTATCATTTCCCTGTTTTTTAATATTAGCCAATCTGATAGGTATCATGTAGTACCTAAGAGTTGTTTTGATTTGCATTTCTCTAATACATAGTGATTTAGAACATTTTTTTCATATGGCTAGAAAAACTTTAATTTCTTCCTCTGAAAACTGCCTGTTCATATCCTTTGACCCTTTATCATTTGGGGAATTTCTTGTATTCTTATAAATTGGACTCAGTTCTCTATGTATTTTAGAAATGAGGCATTCATCAGAGACACTGGTTGTAAAAATTATTTCCCAGTTTTCTCATTCCCTCCTAAGTTGGGTTGCATTGATTTGTTTGTGCAAATTCTTTTCAATTTAATATAAAATTTTTCCATTTTGCATTTCATAACATTTTCTATCTATTTTTTGTCATAAATTCCTCCATTCTTCATAAATCTGACTGATAACTATTCCTTGCTCCCCAGATTTGCTTATTGTATCAGCTTTTCATCTAAATAATTTGGACTTCATTTTGGTATGCGGAGTCAGAGGATGGTCTATGCCCAATTTCTGCATACTATTTTCCAGTGTTGCCAGCAGGTTATGTCACTTAGTGAATTCTTATCCCAGAAGCCAGAGTTTTGGGTTTATCAAACATCAGATCATTACAGTCATAGACTACTATATCTTGGTACCTGACCTGTTCCACTGATCCACCCCTCTATATCTTAGACAGTATCAAATAGTTTTGATGATTGCTGTTTTATAATACAATTTAAAATCTGGCATGACTAAGCCATCTTCCCCAGCATTTCTTTTCTTTGATTCCCTTGATATTTTGGAAATTTTGTTCTTCCAGATAAGTTTTGTGATTATTTTTCTAACTCAATAAGATTATTTTTGGTAGTTGGATTGATATGGCACTGGATCAGTAAATTAATTTAGGTAGGATAGTCATTTTTTTTTGCATAAGCTTTGGCTACCCATGAGCAAGTGATGTTTTTCCAATTACTTAGATCAGACATTGTGTGAAAAGTGTTTTGTAATTGTGCTCAAATTACAGTTCCTGTGTTCATTTTGGCAGCTAGTCTCCCAAATATGTTATAATGTCTACAGTAAGATTACATGGAATTTCTCTTTCTATCTCTTGCTGCTGGGCTTTTTAGTAATATATAGAAATGCTCATGATTTGTGTGGTTTTATTTTATATACTGCAACTTTGCTAAAGTTGTTGATTATTTCAAGTAGTCTTTTACTTGATTCTGTAGGATTCTCTAAATATATCATCTTGTCATCTGCAAAGAGTGATAGCTTTGTTTCTTCAGTGCCTATTAAAATTCCTTCAATTTATTTTTCCCTTATTGCTAAAGCTAAAATTTTTAGTATTATATTGAATAACAGTGGTGATAATGGACATCCTCATTTCACTCCCAATCTTATTGGAAATGCTTCTAGATTATGCCTATTACATATAATACTTGCTGGGGGCTTTTGGTAGATTCTACTTAATCATTTTAAGGAAGGCTCTATTTATTCCTATGGTCTCTAGTGTTTTAATAGGAAAAGGTATTGTATTTTTACAAAAACATTTTATACATTTATGGAGATAATCATATGATTTCTGTTAGTTGTGTTGTTATGATCAAATATGCTGTTAGTTTTCCTAAAATTGAACCATCCGTGCATTCCTGGTATAAATTCTACCTGATCAAAATGGATTATTCTTATGGTAACTTGTGGTAATATTTTTGCTAATATTTTATTTGAAATTTTTTGCATCTATATTCATTAGGGAAATAAGTCTACAATTTTCCTTCTTTGTTTTGACTCTTCCTGGTTTAGGTATCAGAACCATATTATATGTCATAAAAATAATTTTGTATAACTCCACCAATTTTCCCAAAAAGTAGTATTGGAATTAATTGTTCATTAATTGATTGCTAGAATTTCCTTATAAATAAAACTGGCCCTGGAGATTTTCCTAGGAAATTCAGTGATGACTTGTTCAATTTCTTTTTCTGAGACACAGTGATTTAAATAGTTCATTTCCTTTTCTGTTAATCTAGGCAATTTATATTTTTATGAATATCCATCCATTTCACTAGGATTGTCAGATTTATTGGCTTTCAGTTGAGCAAAACTGTTTCTAATTAATGTTTTAATTTTCTTTTCATTGGTGGTCAATTCAACCTTTTCATTTTTAATACTGGTGATTTGTTTTTATTCTTTTTTATATCAAATTAACCAAAGGTTTATCTATTTTATTGTTTTTTTTTTCATAAAACCAGCTCTTAGTTTTATTTTTATTTATTTATTTATTTATTTATTTATTTTTTAAAGTGATTGGGGTTAAGTAACTTGCTCAAGGTTACATGGCCAGTCATTATTTACATGTGGGTGCTCATTTTCTGAGGCCAGATTTGATCCCGGGTCGTCCGAACTCTGAGGCCACTGCTCTTAGTCACAGTTTTATTTGTTATTTCAATAGTTTTTTAATTTCAATTTTTTTTAAACAAATACTTTATTAACTTCTGTTTTACATCATTCTTTTCCGCCAGATTTTGAGTTACAATCATTTTCCCCCCATTATTCCCCTACCCACCCTCCCAGAATAGCAGTCCCACAAGATATCGCTTCCTCCAATCTGCTCTCTCCCATACCTTCTCCCATACCCCCATCGACTTTTCCATTAGAGGAAGATGAATCTTTGTGTCCCAATGCCTGCACATCTTATCTCCCAATTATAGGCAAAGAGTATTAATAATAGTATTTATATATATATTTGAAACATTTAATGTTACAACCTTGAATTTCAGATCCATTTCCTTCCTCCCTTGTCACCCATTCCTTCTTGGGAGATAAGTAATTCAGTATATGTTGTACATGTCTAGCTATGCAAAACATTATCATAGTAGATATATTGTACAAGGCTGCTTATAATTCCCTCCCACTCATCCCACCCCCACCTGGTCCATTCCCCACATGATCCTGTCCCTCTTCTATAGTGGGTACTTCCAACCTCCCCTCACCCCAAGGATGCCTCCCATCCATCATCCCTCCTCTCATTCCCCCTTCCCCCTATCCTGCTGCAGGTTGAGATATCCCATTTAGTATGTATGTCATTTTCTCCCTGAACCAAATTCAATGTGAATGTGGTTTTGCCTTTTTAGCCTTCCTTATTCTCCCCCTCCTTTGCACCCACTTCCCCTACATGAGATAGTTTTACCCTACCATGTCTCTCCCCATCTCCTCTTGCCACTTTCCTCTCTCACCTCATAATTTCATCCCTTGAGTACTCTCCCTTCCCAACAAAATCAAACTATGCCCTCTATCCATATATAACTGTAACCATATACACACACATTCACATATGTATTAGTATGACCACACCCCCTTCTTCCATTATTTTCATAGTGAGAAAGATATCATCAGTCACAGATATTGCTTTTCCATATAGGAATGTAAATAGTTCAACTTTGATAAGTTCCTTTTGATTTCTTTTCCCTGATTACCTTCTCAGGCATCTCTTACTTCTTGCGTCTGGATGTCAAATTTTCTATTCAACTCTGGTTTTTCCTCAAGAATGCTTGAAAGTCCTCTATTCCACTGAATGACCATATTTTCCCCTGAAACAAAATACTCAGTTTTGCTGGGTAGGTGACCCTTGGGTTCATTCCCAGTTCTTTTGCCCTCTGGAATATCATATTCCATGCCCTTCGATCCCTCAGTGTAGAAGCTGCCAGGTCCTGGGCTATTCTGATTCTGTTTCCACAATATTGAAATTGTTTCTTCCTGGCCGCTTGTAGTATTTTCTCCTTGATCTGGGGATTCTGGAACCTGGCTATAATATTTCTGGTAGTTTTCTTTTTGGGATCTTTTTCAGGAGGTGATCAGTGGATTCTTTCAACCTCTATTTTGCCCTCTGGATCTAAAACATCAGGGCAGTTTTCCTTGAGAATTTCTTGAAGGGTGATTTCTAGGTTCTTTCCTTGATCATGGCTTTCAGGTAGTCCAATAATTTTTAAATTGTCTCTCCTGGATCTATTTTCCAGGTCAGTGGTTTTTTCCATGAGATATTTCACATTGCCTTCTAATCTTTCATTTGTTTGGATCTGCTTAACAGCATCTTGATTTCTCATAAAGTCACTAGCTTCCATTTGCTCCAGTCTAACTCTGAAGGAATGAATCTCCTCAGTGAACTTTTGAGATTCTTTTTCCATCTGGCAAATTCGAATTTTTAAGGCATTCTTCTCCTCATTGCCCTTTTGGGCCTCCTTTGCCATTTGAGCTAGTCTATTTTTTAAGGTGTTGTTTTCCTCAGTCAGGCTGTTGACCCTCATTTCATACTTTTCCTGCATCCTTCTCATTTCTCTTTCCAATTTTTCCTCCACTTCTCTTATTTGATTTTTAAAGTCCTTCTTAAGGTCCTCTATGGCCTGCAACCCGCTCATGTTTTCCCCTGGGGCTTTTGGAGCAGGACTTCTGACCTCACAGTCCTTTTCCCGCTCTATGCCCCCAAAATAGGAGTCTAGGGTTGCATTTTTCTGTTTCCTTTGCCTTGGCATGTTGCCACTTAATTGCTTGACTTTTGGGCTTGTTGCCACACTATGGCTTTAAGGCCAGATAGAGGAATTTTCGTCCCGAACGTGTGGGGGGCAACTTCCGTTTCTGGCAAGCTGTAAACCCACCCACAACTTCCACCCTAGATCACAATCCAGATCCAGGGAGGTTAAAGCAAGAGCGATTACCCCCCAAGACTGATCGCTGGATCTCCCCACGATTTGTAGGCTGGGAGCCGGAAATGCCTCTGAAAACTACAAAATGGCGTGTCTCCTCAGCAGCTTCTAGCCCCCAGGGGAGGGAGCTGACGCATTCCCCAAATACAGGTCCCAAAGTCCATAGGACACTAACCTCTTACTTTGTCCTAGGCAAGTCTATGTTGATAATTCTGGAATCTCCACAGTTCCTTGTGTTCTGGGGTTCCTCCAGCTGGCTGCTGGCCCTGCCGCCCTGGGGCTAAAACCTCGGCTCAAGTGGACCTGGGCTCGGCTCCTGAGCTCTGCGCGCTGCCGGCTCCCAGACCACTGCGCTGGTCCTTCCTGCAGGGTGCTGGGCTGTCCTCAGCGGGAGGTTAGCTTCTCTGTGTCCTTCTGTGGGTGCTGGGGCTCCAGAAGTTTTTCAGAGTCCTTTTTTTCATAGTTTGTGGAGAATCTGGGGGCAGAGAGGCTTGGATGAGCTGTTTCTACTCCGCCATCTTGGCTCCGCCCCCCTTAATTTCAATTTTCTTAGTCTATCTTTTTGTTTTTATTATTTCTAACTAGATATTTAACTGGGGATTTTTAATTTGTTCTTTTTCTAGCTTTTCCAGCTGCAAGCCCAATTCATTGATATCTTTTCTGTATTTTACCCATGTAAGCATTCAAAGATATCAAACTTCCCCGAAGAACCACTTTTGCTGTACCCCATAATTTTTGTTGTGTTGTTTCATTATTTTCTTTCTCTTGAATAAATTAACTAATTATTTCTATGATTTCTTGTTTGACCCACCAATTCTTTAGGAGTATATTTTTAAAATTTTATTAGATTGGAGGGCACAGTCAAGATGGCAGAGTAGAAACAGGCCTTCTGTGGGGCTCCAGCTTCCACCTCCGCCAATTAATGTAAAAGGGGACTCTGAACAAACTTTGGAGCTACAGAACCCACAACATGACACAGAGAAGCTAACCTCCTGCTGAGGACAGCCCAGCAGGCTGGCAGGAATTGGCTAGCCCCCCACTCTGAGAGCCTATGCCCAGCCCCACAGAACCAGAGGTTTAAGCCTCAGGTCAGATCTGACCAACCACCTGCTGGAGGGACTTCAGATCACCAGCAGCTATAGCAGTTTCCAGAATTATCAACACATAGAAGTGAAGGACAAAGTGAGAGGTCAATGCAGTGTGGACTTTAGGATACAGTAGTTGGAAGTGCAGTTTGCCTTTGCCCCCTGGGAGAGAAACTGCTGAGGAGCCACAGCCGTGCAGCCACCCCC
Source organism: Gymnobelideus leadbeateri (assembly GCA_011680675.1). Classification (NCBI taxonomy): domain Eukaryota; kingdom Metazoa; phylum Chordata; class Mammalia; order Diprotodontia; family Petauridae; genus Gymnobelideus; species Gymnobelideus leadbeateri. The sequence goes on along the minus strand of WOXC01010335.1, from coordinate 97,922 downwards.
GTGTGGCAGCTTCAGCTCCTGGCCTGCAGACTGTAGGGGGACCAAGCAACTAGACTGAGGGGTAATTGCTTTTGCCTTAACCTGCTTGGATCTGGATTGCAGTCTAGGGTGGAGGTCCTGGGGTCTGTGACCAGCTTGCTAGAGTGTGTGGAGGCTTCAGAGAGGGCACCCAACTAATACCTTAGGCAGCTGAGAAAACTCAAGTGTTTGTGACAAAGCTCCGCTGTCTGGTGGCAGAGTCCTACTGTGGCAACAAGCCCAAAAGTCAAGTAATTAAGCGGATACGCGAACAGCCAAAGGAAGCAAAATAAACAGAGCAACCCAACTTTATACTCCTATTTTGGTGAAAAAAAGGATCAAAGCATGAAACATGAGGAAGAAAGTCAAGTCAGAACTCCTGCACCAAAAACTTCAAAGAAAAATACAAGTTGCTTACAATCCATACAGGAACTTATGAAGCAAATAAGAGAAGTGGGGGGAAAATTTGGAAGAGAAAAGAAAACAATGCAAGAAAATTATGAAATGAGGGTCAACAGCCTGGCTGAGGAAAATAACACCTTAAAAAATAGACTAACTCAAATGGCAACAGAGGCTCAAAAAGTCAATGAGGAGAAGAATGCCTTAAAAAGCTGAATTTTCCAGATAGAAAAAAAAATATTGAAAGCTCACTGAGGAAAATCATTCCTTCAGAATTAGATTGGAGCAAATGCTAGCTAGTGACTTTTTGAGAATCAAGATTCTGTTAAACAGATCCAAACAAATGAAAGAATAGAAGGCAATGTGAAATATCTTATTGGAAAAACCACTGGCCTGGAAAATAGATTCAGGAGAGATAATTTAATAATTAATGGACTACCTGAAAGCCATCATCAAAGAAAGAACCTCTAAATCATCCTTCAAGAAAATCTCAAAGAAAGCTGCCCTGATATTTTAGAACCAGAGGGCAAAATAGAGGTTGAAAGAATCTACCTATCACCTCCTGAAAAAGATCCCAAAAAGAAAACTCCTAGGAATATTATAGTCAGATTCCAAAATCCCCAGTTCAAGGAGAGAATATTACAAGCAGTCAGGAAGAAACAATTTGAATATTGTAGAAACACAATCAGGATAGCACAGGATCTGGCAGCTTCTACACTGAGGGATCAAAGAGTTTGGAATATGATATTCTGGAGGTCAAAGGAGCTATGATTAAAACCAAAAATCACTTACCCAGCAAAACTGAGTATTTTGTTTCAAGGGAAAATATGGTCATTCAGTGGAATAGAGAACTTTCAAGTATTCTTGATGAAAAAAACAGAGTTGAATAAAAAAAAAATTGACATTCAGATACAAGAAGCAAGAGAAGCATGAGAAGGGTCAGCTGATAACCCAAGATTATCCTGGTTATGCCTTGGCAGTGATTGGCCTTCTTGTGGCCTCTTCCACAATGTCATTATAACAAATATTTATAGTTTTTGTTTTTCAAAGTTGCTTTTTTTCTCATTGTGCTTGCCTTTTTCTTGGCTTTCAAAGTTAATTTCTGTTTCTGGAGCACACAGTACACTGTCCCAGGCTTCTTATGCTGGGTCCTAGGGGCCTGGTTACTGGTTTTTTGTTCTGGCCCTTCAGGTTCTGGCAGTTCAAAGGTGTATAATGCTGTATCTTACTTGGTTCTGAGCTGGAGCTGGTGGTTGGTGTGTGCTGAGGCGAGCTGAGGTCTCTTCTGTGTTTCCCCCAGTTACACTGAAGCTTGTGAGTTGAGTTATGGGGAGGGTTGGTTGGCTGCTGAAGGTCTCCTCCTCCCCTGGAGCTGTGCTAGAGCATGGGGAGTCTCAGCTACTATTGGTTGTCTGGTCATGGTGCAAGTGGTGGTTCTCTACACTAGTGTCTACTGGCTCTCCTGGCTATGCTAAAACATACAGGGGGTCCTGTTGTTGGTGCTTGCTGGCTCCAACACCCTGGGCCTCAGGATCTCCTGCTTGTATGCTGACTTGGGGCTTGCTGTTGGCCCCCTTCAGCCACAGAAAGAGGGACCTTTCCTTTTTAGCCTCCTAACCACATGATCTGAAAAATTGCTGTACACTGTCTTTCTGCTGACTCCATTGTTCCAAGATATTTCCTGGGGGAGTATTTTTTGGGCTTTTCAAGGACAGTAACAAGAGTAAGAGTGACTTTCTGCTTACTTTGCCATCTTGGTTCCCAAAATATACAATATTCAGAATTGTTTTAATATATCTGTAATGTGGTCTTTACAAATAAATACTTATGCACATTTATACAAACATACATTTTATATAATATGAATGTATGTGTACATGCATGCATGCATGTGTGTGTGTATCTTTATCTCTATCAATCTGCATTTGTCAACACATTGCTCTTATAACCATTACATGCAAAGGGAGCACCTGGAATGTCTTTGTTTTTTATGGCATCTAATAATTTATTTAAGTGCTACATATGAGATATAAATAGTCAGAAATTATAGAACCATAGCTGTGAAGAACTATAAGACCACATACTGACGCATGTCCTGCTTGACATGGGTCTGTATTGACACAAATGAAAAAAAAAACTCATAGAATATAGCCAAAAAGTACCTTTTATCTATACAAATGAAAACAATCCTTCCTGTAACTGTATGCAAGTATATTATACTTCATGGAAACAATACACATTTTGACAGGGGGAAGAAACTGGAATCAAGAGGGAAAACCTTCACCAAACACTTTTAATTCTAGAACCTTCCACTTGTTAATTATTTCCTATTTATCTTCTCTTTTCCTCTGTCTCTCTCTGTGTCTCTGTCTCTCTATGTCTTTCTCCCTCCCCTGCCCTCTTTCTGTATAAACACACACACACACACACACACACACACACACACACACATGTTACTATGTGTGTGTGGGGAGAGAGAGAGAGAGAGAGAGAGAGAGAGAGAGAGAGAGAGAGAGAGAGAGAGAGAGCGCTTTGAATATTTTTGTTTATATTTTTCTTCCCCAAATAGATTGTAAACTCCATAAGGGAAGGTGCTGGATTTTTGCCTCCTTTTGTATCCCTAGCTCTTAGCACAGTACCCGGAACATAATAGGCACTTAATAAATACTTATTAAATTGAATTGTTTCATTGAATCATGTTTTATAGATGTCAATTGGAATTCCAAATATTTCTCCATGTAAAAATGTTTTGGCCCCATAATGTATTAAAAGCTATATAACATTGATAGTGGTAGAGAGAAAGTTAAGTAAATTTCTCTGTACCATAACCTGGACTTTGTGGGTATAATAGGTAAGTTGGCAATATTCCCCTTGCCTAAGAGATGGACTATGTTAGCCTTCATAGGAAGCTTTTCAAAAGTTTAGTGACTAGGACCATGAACAGAGAATTGTTGTGGTAAAGGCAAGCAGTTCAATTCCTCTTATATTAGTACCTTCATTTTTCAAGCAATGTGTTATAATGCAGAGAATGGGAAGATAAGACCAACTGATACTCTTTCTAGTTGGCATTGATTGTTAATAGTTCAAGAAGGGATTGTATGGGAAATAATTTTGGTATATTCTCACATATAAGTTTTGGTTTGTGCCATAAAAGGTACCCACATAATTTTGTTAATGAAGTTTTTAGTGAATATCTACTGAATCCACTTTCTGTTTTTGTACTTCATGTATTGTGAATTTCCTGTGAATAGATTTTAGGGGCTTATGTGGACTAGGATAGGGAAAAAAACACATTTTATTTCAATTAATGTCTAACAGAACTTTGGTATCTCCTTCAGATTTTCTTAAAATACATTATCCCGATAAGTCTATAAGCTTTGCCAGACTGCAAAGGAAACTATGAAAATTAAATATATATTAAGACTCTCTTCTCTAAAGAAAATCTTGAAGGAATAAGATTTGGCTAAAAGCGAACCACATTGTAAAGATATTTTATTGATAATTTTTACTTTTATCAAAAGCTACATACATTTTGATATATGAATGAGTACTTCACAGTAATAACTAAATTTAAAGCAAGAACAACAGCCCCAAATTCCCAAACTAAGCCAATACAAGAATAAAGGAAAATAAACAAACAAAAAAGCTGTGTCATATAACTATATATGCAAATGTAATTTAGCAATTGAGTAAATAAATTATGGCTTTATGAATGAACTTAAATAAGGAAGCATCCACATTCCTCACAGTTTTTGCCATTAATTTTGTACCATTTGGTGTGTTCTTCCTTTCTCTAGTGAAATTCTGTATAGAAATTTGTCTTTTGCATTCTGTTTTATTTTCCCTTTCTCTGCTTTCTTGACCTCTCTTACCCTGGGCTGGAGAAAATTACTCAGTGTAGCTTTTTGTTTACTATCACACTCAAAATTCAGCCTAATGTGCTTTATAAAATTGTTTAGAAATAGGTAAGTTGGGAGAACTTGGCAAAAATCGTTGACTGCACTCTTCTATCATTATTTCACCCTTGATTAATTTCATTTTTTCCCCAAAACATTCTCCATGCTTACCTAGTAGTTTTTTTTAATACTGTTTTTTTTTACTATCAACTTGTATTAAAATTATAAACATTATGGTAGGCAAAACTTGCTTATACATTCAATTTCATCGCTCCATTTTCTAATTTTTATCTATGATCAGACAGTTTTGATAGTTATTGCTAATAAAATAAGTACAAAATTCAATGTGGCGTTCTATTTTCCTCCCTTTGTTTTTTTCTCATTATTTTTCTTTATATTCTTGAACTTTTTTTATAAGAATTATAGTGGTATTTAACGTATATGGTACCTCTTGAGGCCAACTCACCAATTCACAGTTGCACATTGGGTGTTCTGAATGATAACTGCCTCAAGTTCAAATTGCTATGTGTGCTTGTATTCCTAACACAATAATTGATAAGCTTATTCATAAAATTTGATTCTTCAATGGTCTGGTCAAGTCAAAGACTTTCTCTGAAATGGCAAAGGAAGAAAAGAAGTCATAAAACTTTCCCCAGAAGATTAAGTGTAAATGTTCCCACAAAGATAGAGTGTTTCAGTGGGAAAAGTGGATGCACAGAGAGTTCACACCTGAAGAGATATGCCCTTAGGGGATACATGTAGCCGAGGGAACTTATATGTCCTTTGTAACTAGGATTAAAACAAAGCCTTTAATAGTACTTTCAAAGATATTCCTCATTTAAATACTTCATATGGAAGTATAATAGTCCTTTTGTTAGATAGTCAATTTAAGAAAAATATCTAGGTGGTTATCACCCACCACTACCTACTTTTACTAATAATGAAGACCCTGAATTCTCTAGACCAAAGTCTGTATAAATTCTATTGGTAAGGTACAAATTGTACCCCTTGGAACATTAATAACTATATTCAAATTCTGAATTTTAGTCCAATTCCAAATTATTCCGCAAAATGTCCTTCTTTTTGAGGTATTCTCTGAATTGGAAAGATGAAAACATAGACATCCCTGAACTCTCTGTACTAGGTCCATACTGCAGAGTTATAAGTTGGTCAACAACATATGCTGAGCAACCATTGTTTGTGAAACATTATAGAATGTGTTTCAAAGAAGTGCAAAAGAAGTAGAAGATAAGGCTTCTGCCTTCTTGAAATATTAGATGTCAGAGGAGATAGGACAACCTGTGTAGAAATGAATAATGATACATCAGGAAATAAAAATATACCTAAAAGTTTCCTTGTTTGTGGATGCATGTGAAATTATACTAAGGGACTGTGAATGAGAAGATATTTTGTATATACAATCCAATTCAAGTTATCTCCAAAATGAGCTTTATATCAGTTATAATATTCCCAACATCATGTGGAGAATCAATCAGATTGGGTATCAATATGCTAGGGAAATCCAATTTTAACTTCCATGAGGTGAAAATTAATAAATTATTTAAACTTATCCATGAATTCCAAACTAATCTTCAGGCTCCATGATTCTACAGTTGTCTTAGAACAGAGTTCTTGAAATTGGTGGTGAACTGGAGAAGGAGAATGTAGGGCAACTTTTCTATCTACTTTCATTAAAACTATTTGGCTAACTAATTTCTAATGCAATAATACTACAAACTAGCTAACAAGGAAAAATAGGTCAAGACACTATTGCTTAAGGAGAACAAAGGAAATATATGTAGAAGAAACCTAAGTAATATTCTCATGTGACTCTGAAATCAATTAAAGGTTAGAAAGGGAAAGAAAAGGGTGACACATCATACTTCTAAGGCTTATGCATTTTAAAATAAGCACTATAAGCCTGCGATCATAAAAACAATTTGGTATCATATAGGAAATTGAATGGATGTACAGTAGAACTGATTAGGTAAAACATATAGAGAAAACTGATGATGATGGTGATCATGATGTTTAATAATGATGATAACTCATAATACATATGGAATTATCTTAATCCCTATCAAGAAATTGGATTTTAATGTGTTATGAAGATTGAATTATCTCCTCTGAAAAGGTTATCCTAAATCTTAGAAATTAAAATTAGCCTCTTCTTCCTACTAAAATTTAAATCAACCAACTCATCAATAAATAATAATTTATTAAGTGTATACTATGTGTCAGGTGCTATACTTATTTCAGGAAATACTAATTAAATTCATTGAAACAATCCCCACTTACACAGAATTTTCCATCTAACAAGAGAGACAACAAGTACATATACAATTTAGAAAGGAAATATAAAGAGACATGTCACTGACTATGGGATATTTTGAGATTTAGGGCATCAGCATTTGGTGAGTAATGGGAGTGGATCAGATCACATGACTGTTATTCATTAGGATGTGTATGAACTGAATCTTAAAATAAAGAAATGATTCTGTGAGGAATTTGTTTGAAAAAAAAAAAGAGTTTATTCCAGACCCAGTGGACAGTTATGGCAAAGGACTGTATGCAGAATCCTGTACTGTCTGTATGATTCCTTACCACATATGATATAATGTTGTGTGTAATGAATGGAGAGAAACCTAGTGTGTTTGGATATAAAGTGTAGGGGAGAAGATAATGTCCAATGAATCTTAAAAGATAGACTAGGATCAGGTCATGAAAGGTTTTAAAGATTATACAGACAAATTTTGCATTTTATCCTGGATTCAATCATGGAGCCATTGCATTTTAATGAGTAAGGTGTGACATGGACAGATTTACACTTAAGAAAAATCAGTTTTGTACATAGGATGGACTTGATTGAGTAGAGATTTGAGTAAGAGAGATCAATTAGTTATATATAGATAGCATGAACAAATCTTTTTTTCTGAAAGGCATAAGTTACCTCTCAACTTATCTCTGAACTAAACAGCACAAACATTTTAAACATGGCAAGTATGAAGACTGATTTTGCCTCTATAGTCCTTAATTTGTGGATACATAGAATTTTACCATGGTTGGTATATCTCCATGCAAAAATTCTTTGCAATATTAGTCTCTGTGAAGTTACCAAGACGAAAAAAATAAGTGATGTAACATCTTTTCTCTCCAGTAAATATTCTCTTATTTGTTTTCTTGATAGAGTTATGAAGTTTGACGGAACATCTCCACTCTCACTCTAATATTAAAAAGAGCAAAGCTTGGATGGGTGATTTGTAGACACTTTCGATACAATTTAAAGAATGGAAGATTTAATCTGACTGCTTAGCAATTAGATATTTTCTATTCCCCAGTAAATTATTCTTCCCTATTTCTAACTCCTCTTCCAGTAACCCATATTTGTGAACGATTATGTACCTTATATTGTTTTTTATGGGGGGGGGGGATAGTTCCCTTTCTAAATATTCTGTCCTCACAAATAATAAGAATGATCCAGAAATTTTGACAAATGCTGATTAAATTAATCTAGTAAGCAAGGACTACAATAAAATGTTCAGGTTCTGGTGTGGTGCCAAGATGGCAGAGTAGAAACAGTGCATCCAAGCCACTCTGCCCCCAGATTACCTCCAAACTATGTAAAAGGGGACTCTGAACAACTTCTGGAGCCCCAGCACCCACAGAACAACACAGAGAAGCTAACCTCCAACTGAGGACAGCCCAGCAGCCCTGCAGGAAGGACCAGCGCAGTGCTCTGGGAGCCAGTAGCACAGTGCACAGAGCACGGGTAACCACACCCAGGTCTGCCTGAGTCACAGTCTTAGCCCCAGGGCGGCAGGGCCAGCAGCTGGCTGGAGGGACCCCAGAACACCAGCAGCTGTGGCAATTCCAGAATTATCAACATAGACATGCCTAGGACAAAGTGAGAAACAAAGCCCTATGGACTTTGGGACCAGTATTTGGGGAATGCGTCGGCAATGAGGAGAAGAATGCCTTAAAAAGTCAAATTTGCCAGATGGAAAAAGAATGTCAAAAGTTCACTGAGGAGATTCATTCCTTCAGAGTTAGACTGGAGCAAATGGAAGCTAATGACTTTATGAGAAATCAAGATGCTGTTCAGCAGATCCAAACAAATGAAAGAATAGAAGGCAATGTGAAATATCTCATGGGAAAAACCACTGACCTGGAAAATAGATCCAGGAGAGACAATTTAAAAATTATTGGACTACCTGAAAGCCATGATCAAAGAAAGAACCTAGAAACCACCCTTCAAGAAATTCTCAAGGAAAATTGCCCTGATGTTTTAGATCCAGAGGGCAAAATAGAAGTTGAAAGAATCCACTGATCACCTCCTGAAAAAGATCCCAAAAAGAAAACTCCCAGGAATATTATAGCCAGGTTCCAGAATCCTCAGATCAAGGAGAAAATACTACAAGCAGCCAGGAAGAAACAATTTCAATATTGTGGAAACACAATCAGAATAGCACAGGATCTGGCAGCTTCTACAACTGAGGGATCAAAGGGCATGGAATATGATATTCCAGAGGGCAAAAGAGCTGGGACTGAACCCAAGGGTCACCTACCCAGCAAAACCGAGTATTTTGTTTTGGGGGAAAATATGGTCATTCAGTGGAATAGAGGACTTTCAAGCATTCTTGAGGAAAAAACCAGAATTGAATAGAAAATTTGACATCCAGTCACAAGAAGCAAGAGATGCCTGAGAAGGTAACCAGGGAAAAGAAATCAAAAGGAACTTATCAAAGTTGAACTATTTACATTCCTATATGGAAAACAATAACTATGACTGATGATATCTTTCTCACTATGAAAATAATGGAAGAAGGATGTATGGTCATATGAATACATATGTGAATATGTGTGTATATGGTTACAGTTATACATGGATACAGGGCATAGGTTGAATTTGTTGGGAAGGGAGGATACTCAAGGGGTGAAATTATGAGGTGAGAGAGGAAAGTGGCAAGAGGAGATGGGGAGAGACAGGGTAGGATAAACTGTCTCATGTAGAAGAAGCAAGGGGAAGTGGTTGCAAGGGAGGGGAAGAATAGGAAGGCAAAAAGGCAAAACCACATTCTCATTGAATTTGGTTCAGGGAGAGAATGACATACATACTAAATGGGATATCTCAACCTACAGCAGAATCGGGGGAAGGGGGATGAGAGGAGGTATGATGGATGGGAGGGCATCCTTGGGGGGAGGGGAGGTTGGAAGTACCCACTATAGAAGAGGGACAGGATCAAGTAGGGAATGGACCAGGTCGGGGGTGGGATGAGTGGGAGGGAATTATAAGCAGCTTTGTACAATATATCTACTATGGTAATGTTTTGCATAGCTAGACATGTACAACATATACTGAATTACTTATCTCCCCAGAGGGAATGGGTGACAAGGGAGGAAGGGAATGGATCTGAAATTCAAATTCTTAAGATTAAATGTTTCAAATATATATAAATACTATTATTAATACTTTTTTGCTTGTAATTTGGAGATAAGATGTGCAGGCATTGGGTCACAAAGATTCACCTTCCTCTAATGGAAAAGTTTAAGGGGGTATGGGAGATGATATGGGAGAGAGCAGATTGGAGGAAGTGATATCTTGTGGGACTGCTATTCTGGGAGGGTGGGTAGGGGAAAAACGGGGCGGGGCGTGGAATGAATGTAACTTAAAATCTGGCAGAAATGATGTAAAACAGAAGTTAATAAAGCATTTTTTTTTAAATAAAAAAATGTTCATGTTCTAAAAGATTGAGAAACAGAGGCTACAGTAACACAAAAATTAATAGTTCACCAAAAGTTGCCATAGTAGCCTGCATATTCTAAATCTGTAGTTCAGTCCAGAGTATGTTTGAGTATTATGAATGAAGTATGGAGGGAAAGTTTTGAGGAGCACACTGTGGTGACTGATTTTGACTTTTAAAGTAGTAAAGATACAAATGCATTTCCTAATGTGAAAGCCCAAGCAGTTGGACCACCAAATAAAAGTTTATTGATCATATCAAAGATTATTTCTTCATCCTATTATTAATATAAGAATGCAGAGAGTCTCAGATCAGTTTAATTACTTCCCTCAACAACTGGATGAGATAAGACCATCAAAATTTCTTTGAAGTTGGGGGCGGAGCCAAGATGGCAGAGTAGAAACAACATTTCCAATGTGCTCTGCCTCACACAAATTTCGAACAATGTGAAAGAGAGCTCCGAACAACTTCTGGAGCCACAGCACCCACAGAACAGCACAGAGAAGCTAACCTCCTGCTGAGGACAGCCCAGCAGCCCTGCAGGGAGTGGCCAGCGCAGCACTCTGAGAGCAGGCAGCACAGCCTGCTGGGAACCAAGAGAGTAGCATGCAGAGCTGAGCCCAGGTCCTCGATTTTAGCCCCAGCTAGGCTGGGCCTTCAGCCGGCTGGAGGGAGCCCAGAACACCAGCAATTGTGCCGATTCCAGAATTATCAGCACAGATATGCCTAGGACAAAGTGAGAGGTTAGTGCCCTATGGACTTTGGGACCAGTATTTGGGGAACACATGGCTTCCTCCCCTGGGGGCAAAAAGCTGCTGAAGAAACACCTGCATAGAAGCCATCTTGCAGTGTCAGTAGTGGCTCTAGCTCCTGGTCTGTGAACTGTAGGAAGATCCAGCAATCAGTCTGGGGGTTAATCGCACAATCAGAATAGCACAGGACCTGGCAGCTGCTACATTGAGGGATAGAAGGGCATGGAATATGATATTCCAGAGGGCAAAAGAGCTGGGACTGAACCCAAGGGTCACCTACCCAGCAAAACTGAGTATCTTGTTTCAGGGGAAAATATGGTCATTCAGTGGAATAGAGGACTTTCAAGCATTCTTGATGAAAAACCAGAGTTGAATAGAAAATTTGACATTCAGACACAAGAAGCAAGAGATGCTTGAGAAGGTAATCAAGGAAAAGAAATCAAAAGGAACTTATCAAAGTTGGACTATTTACAGTCCTACATGGAAAAACAATAACTGTGTTTAATGAAACCTTTCTCATTATGAAAATAATTGAAGAAGGGTACATGGCATATGTTCACAGGTGTACATGGATAGAGGGCACAGGTTGAATTTGATGGGAAGGGATGATTATTATTTTTTTTTGGAGGGCAATTGGGGTTGGGTGACTTCCCCAGGCTCACTTGGCTGGGTTTTTTTTGTGTGTTGGGTGGCTGGGGCCAGATCTGAGCTCGGGTCCTTCTGGCTCCGGAGCTGGCTCTCTGCTCGCTGTGCCACCTAGCCGCCCCAAGGAAGGGATTATTCTTAAGGGGTGAAGTCAAGATGTGAGAGAGGAAAGTGGCAAGAGGAGATGGAGAGAGACAGGGTAGGGCAAACTATCTCATGTAGAAGAGGCAAGGGGAAGTAGTTGCAGGGGAGGGGAAGAACAGGAAGGCAAAAAGGCAAAAGTATACTGTCATTGAAGTTGGCTCAAGGAGAGAATCACATACATACTAAATGGAATATCTTACCCTCACTCACTCTCCTGAGTAGGGGAAAGGGGATGAGAGGGGGGATGATGGAGGGGAGGGCATTCTGGGGAGAGGGGAGGTTAGAAGTACCCACTATCAAAGAGGGACAGGATCAAAGTAGGGAATGGACCAGGTGGGAGGTGAGATGGGTGGGAGGGAAATATAAGCAGTCTTTTACAATATATCTACTATGGTATTGTTTTGCATAGATATACATGTACAACACATACTGAATTGCTTATCTTCTCAGAGGGAGTGGGTGACAAGGGAGAAAGGGAATGGATCTGAAAATCGAAGTTTTAAAATTAAGTGTTTCATAAGATGTCCAGGCAGTGTGGCTCAGAGATTCACCTTGCCCTAATGGCAAAGTCGAAGGGAGTATGGGAGAAGATATGGGAGAGAGTAGATTGGATGAGGGGATATCTGGTGGGACTGCTATTCTGGGGTGGTGGGTAGGGAAAAATGGGGGGAAAATGTAACTAATAATCTGGTGCAAATGAATGATGTAAACCAGAAGTTAATAAAGCATTTGTTTAATTAAAAAAAGTTTCTTTGAAGTTATCAATGGAGCATGCCTCATGGAATATGAACAGAGCGCTTGCACTACATGGTTAGATTTGAGAGGCTGGGTGTGCTGCTGAATGACCAGCCAAGTGAGAATCCACCACCTTTTCATGGGGTCTATAAAACACAAGCTATTGTATCTTGGTCTGTTTCTCTTTCTTTTTTTCTTTCTCTTGCACTTTCTTCCAGAGTGAAACAAGTTAGGAAAGGGGAGAGGATTCCTCATTTCTTTTACTTACTTCCATTTTATCCAGCAACAGTTGGTGGTGATTATCGTGTAGCAGTAATAGACATGTGTATGTACTGAGGAGAGAATGTTTTCCCAACTTAAAAGACAGTAGCAATAGTGGCATGAAGAAATTCCCTGCAAAAACACATGGTTGAAGCAGAAATTTCTTTATCCTCTTGGACTATGAGGGAGTCCTACATTAGAAAGTGGCCCCAAGTGTAACATTGGGTTGGAAAATAATTCTGTGAAACATTGTATACAGTAATGGCTTTGGATCATGTTATATGATCTTTACTCCTTAATAAGGCTAATCCTCATTCCATCCCATTTTCTTCAACAGATTTCCCCTATCTGTTATCATTTTCTCTCATTTATTTTAAGTTTCTACCTGTCAAGTGGTTTATTTCCTTCTTCCTACAAACATGTCCTTCCCTCCCCTATTTTGAAAAAAAATCTCACTTGATTCCTATATTCTAGCTAATTATCATACTGTGTCTTTTACTGTGTGTGGCTAACCTCTTTGAAAAACCATCTACAGTAAGTTCCTCTACTTTCCTTTCACTGTCTTCTTACAATCCAGCTTCCAAAAAGATCTTTTCACTGAAAATCTGCACTCCAAAGGTACCATTGATCTTTTAATGACAAAATCTGATCTTTTATTGATTCTCATTCTTCTCAACTTCTTTGCAGACTTCGACACTGTTGATCACCCTCTCCTATCTGATGATGTTCTCTCCCTCTGGGTTTTTGGGACATTACTCTCTTCTGGTTCTCCTATCTCTCTGACAACTTCTCATTTTTCTTCTGATTTAGATCACATTATTTAACCATAGTCGTCCCATTCTGTCCTGGTCCCTTTTCTGTTGTCCCTGTACACTACTTTACCTGGTGATTTCATCAGTTCCCATGGACTTATTGACCATCTGTATGCTGAAGATTCTGAAATCTATCTATCCTGCCCCAATATCTCTATTTACCTCCAATCGCAGCTCTCCAACTGATTTTCAGACATCTTGAATTGAATAGACAATAGATATCTTAAACTAAACATTTCCAACAAAACTCATATTTTCCTCTAGCCCCATCCTTCCCTCTTATTGAAGAAGAAATCATCATCCCAGATTCTTAGACTAAAAACATGAGTCATCCTGAATTCCCATCTCTCACTCTCCATATCCAGGTTATTGCCAAGTCCTGTCAATTTCAACTTTGCAATACCTCTTAATTATCCCCCCCCATCTCTGTCACTGCCACCACTCTAGTTCAGGCCCTCATCACCTTATCACTGTAGTTTTGCAATAGCCTGCTTATGGTTCTACCTGTTTAAGTTTCTCCCCCTCCAATCTTCCGTCTATTCAGTCATTACATTGTTTTTTTTTTTTGTCTTTTCCCATAAAGCACAGATCTAACCATATCACTCTCCTTTCCTCCATGCATTAAACTCCGGTGGCTCCCTATTACTTCCAAGATGAAATGCAAAATAACATGCTTGGCAATGCATAAAGGCTTTCAAAGCTTTTCATAACCTAGGCCCCTCCTACTTTCTAGTCTTCTTATACCATATTCTTTGCCACGTACTCTTCATTCCAGCGACATTTTCCTCCTTGCTCTTCCCCAAATAAGACTCTACATTTCTCAGCTCATTTCTGAGCCTAAAATCTTTACCCACGATTTTCTTGGGTAAAAGTCTCATGACTGAAATACTGCCCCTCTTCATCTCTGCCTCTTGTCTTTTCTGGATGCTTTTAGTTCTCAAATAAAACCCCATCTTCTACAGGAAGTCTTTTCCAACCTCCCTTAAATCTAGCACCTTATTTGTATTAATTATTTCCTATTTATTTTTTATATGACTTATTTGTATATATTTGGTTGGTGTCTTACCCATTAGATTGTAAATTTCTTGAAGCCAGGGACTGACTTTTGCCTCTTTTTTTGTATAGCCAGAGCTTAACACAGTGCCTGGTGGCACTAAGAAGCACTAAAACCTTTTTTATTGAATGGTAGATTCCTCTTTTTTTTTTTCTTGAGTAATTGTTATCTGGAAATGGATTGGAGAGGGATATGTTAGGAAACATAGGATATGTTAAAAGAAAACAAGAAATATTTTTAATGAAATTTGGATAACATGATTTCATAACCTATCTAGGTCTAAATTTCATCTTTATCAATTAGTAAAGTACAATATATGATATATAAACAAATATATAATATATAAAGTAGAATATAATTTGTACTATTTAAGGAACCTTATAAAACTTAAGTGAATTTTTGGATCTAAACACTTTTAGCTATGTAACTATAAACCAAGGAAATCAGGAGCTTTTCCATATTGGCTTACTCTATTTTTTCATACTTTGACAGAAACTGTCAATAGGTTATTCATAGAAGTCACATCAGATATTTCCAGTGAAAAGTAGTCTATAATCACAGTTTTGCCTTTAAGGGAAGAAACAAATAGGTCCTTTCCTCATCTTAGAAGATGGTAAATTCTTCTGTTTCATGAAAATATATTATACTCTTATTTCAATGTGACCTATAAAGCTAAACCCACAACCATGAGAGAGTGGGGATGGTGGGAAAGTAGACAAGCTAGCTAAATCCATGGATTAAGATGAAAGCTCATGTGGAAACAGAAGCTTTCAGATAGAAAAGACTACATGGGACATAGCCTGAGGCCTAAACTTTGAAACACTGACCCAGAGGATATAATCTAACCCCTCAACCAAAACCCATCTTAAGTAAATGATACAATTTGCAGGAAATAGTATCCAAAGGGCAGAAAAATAAAAACTAGGCAGCTAGTCAGCAAATCTGGATTCCGGTGCCAGCATTGTCACTGACTTAGCCATACAGTCTTTTAAAGGAAATTTAACCCCTCATTGACGCCATGTATAAAAAGACATATTAGATAGAGAACTGGTCTCGAAGTCATAAATCTGAAACACATTGGCTCTGTGACCCTGGCCATGTCATTTATTCTTCCAGTGCTTGAGGAGCCTCTCTAAACATCTAAGTTGCAAAGAAAGTGTCAACCTGAAACTCTTCACCCGGAAACTCCATATACTAGGGAAACTTTTAGTCTAGTCTACTCCCCTACCTATTACTCATAGGGTACCTTTTTTCATTTTTTAAAATTAAATTTTATGTTTATTTTTAGTTCATATCATTCATTTTCACAAGATTTTGAGTTACAGATTTTCTCCGCGTCTTTCCCCTATCCACAACCCCAAAACAGGAAACTCACTACATACCCCCTACCCCAATCTGCTCTCTTCTATATCCTCCCGCATGTGCCCTCCAACTTTCCAGTAGGGCAGGATGGATCTACATCACCCAGTGCCTGTATATCTTATTTCCCAGTTGCATGTAAAAATAAATAAATAATAATAATATTTTTAAACATTTTATTTTAAAACTTTGAATTCTAGATTCTTTCCCTTCTTCCCTTGTCATCCACCCTTACTGAGAAGATAAGCAATTCAATATAAGTTGTAGTTGTGTAGCTACACAAAACATTTCCATAGTGGGTATATTGTAAAAGAATGACTTTATTTCCCTCCATCCTATCATGCCCCCCACTTGTTCTATTCTCTACTTTGACCCTGTCCCTTTTCAAAAGTTTATGCTTATAACTACCCTCCCCCCAACCTGCTCTCCCCTCCATCATACTCCCTCATGTCCCCTTCCTCCCTACTCTCCTATAGGGTGAGATACCCTATTTAATGTGTATGTTATTCCCTCCCTCAGTCAAATTCAATGATAGTAAGATTGAACCATTCCCTTTTGATTTTATGTTCTACCCCTCCATTGTAACAGTTTTCCCTTGCCTCTTCTATAATTCGTAGGGTACTTGTAAGAAAAAATGGATAAGAACCAAAAAAAAAAAAATAACTCCCGGGGGGGAAAGAATCTTAAAATGAAAAGTATTTATCATTATTAAATACATTGTTGCCATAACAAAAGAAAAAAGAGAGAAAGGAAGGACAGAAGGAAGGAAGAAAGGAAAAAAGAAAGGGAATTTATTAAGCAATTATTATGTGTCAATTGCTGTCCTTGGGATAAAAATACAAGGTAACAAAATAGTCCCTACTTTCAAAGAGCTTATTAAATTCTAATGGAAGATAACAGCATATAAAGGGAACTAGTAAGGTGGGAAGAAGGGTGGAGATGGCTGAATATAGATGACTGGGAAGTAAAGTAGAAACCTTGACAGGGCAAGAGAAATTGAAACTTCTGTCAGGACCCAGGGTGTTTCCAGGGATGGAGTACAAATGTCCAGAGGGAGGAGATATAAATAATGGCCTAAGGGGGAGATTGTACAGATTTATCAATAAATCACTTATTAAATACTTATTATATGTCAATTATTGTGTTAAATACTGGGGATATAAATAGAAAAAAAATGTCACTGACCTCATGGATATTACATTCTCAAAGGCTTATATCGTAAGTCCCAAGCCAGAAGGATGTGAAAAACAAATGAAAAAAAAAGGTGCAAAAGAACTAAACTGCTTTTTGAGGCCAAAGAAAGCATGCTCTTTGATAAAAGAGGATTTTTAGTTTTAAGAATACATGTAGGGACAGAGCCAAGATGGCAGAGTAGAAACAGTGTGTCCAAGCCACTCTGCCACCAGATTACCTCCAAACTATGTAAAAGGGGACTCTGAACAACTTCTGGAGCCCCAGCACCCACAGAACAACACAGAGAAGCTAACCTCCCACTGAGGACAGCCCAGCAGCCCTGCAGGAAGGACCAGCGCAGTGCTCTGGGAGCCAGCAGCACAGCACAGAGCATGGGGAGCCTAGCACAGGGCTTCCTGAGTCGAGTTGTGGTTTTAGCCCCAGGGGAGCAGGGCCAGCAGCTGGATGGAGGAACCCCAGAATACCAGCAGCCATGGCAATTCTAGAATTGTCAACATAGACATGCCTAGGACAAAGTGAGAGGTTAGTGCCCTATGGACTTTGGGACCAGTATTTGGGGAATGCGTCGGCTTTCTCCCCTGGGGGCTAGAAGCCACTGAGGAGACACACCATTTTGTAGTTTTCAGAGGCAGCTCCAGCTCCTGGCCTGCAAACTGTAGGGAGATCCAGCAATCAGTCTTGGGGGGTAATCCCTCTTACTTTAACCTCCCTGGATCTGGATTGTGATCTGGAGTGGAGGTCGTGGGTTTCCAGCTTGCCAGAAACGGAAGTTGTCCCCCCAGACGTCCGGGACAAAAATTCCCCTATCTGGCGGCAAAGACATACTGTGGCAACAAGCCCAAAAGTCAAGTAATTAAGTGGCAACATGCCAAGGCAAAGGAAACAAATTAAAAAGGAAATGCAACCCTAGACTCCTATTTTGGGGGTAAAGAGGATTGAAGCATAGAGCGGGAAGAGGACTGTGAGGTCAGAAATCCTGCTCCACTAGCCCAAGGGGAAAACATGAGCGGGTTGCAGGCCATAGAGGACCTTAAGTCCTTAAGAAGGACTTAAAGTCCTTAAGAAGGACTTTAAAAATCAAATAAGAGAAGTGGAGGAAAAATTGGGAAGAGAAATGAGAAGGATGCAGGAAAAGTATGAAATGAGGGTCAACAGCCTGACTGAGGAAAACAACACCTTAAAAAATAGACTAGCTCAAATGGCAAAGGAGGCCCAAAAGGGCAATGAGGAGAAGAATGCCTTAAAAAGTCGAATTTGCCAGATGGAAAAAGAATCTCAAAAGTTCACTGAGGAGATTCATTCCTTCAGAGTTAGACTGGAGCAAATGGAAGCTAATGACTTTATGAGAAATCAAGATGCTGTTAAGCAGATCCAAACAAATGAAAGATTAGAAGGCAATGTGAAATATCTCATGGGAAAAACCACTGACCTGGAAAATAGATCCAGGAGAGACAATTTAAAAATTATTGGACTACCTGAAAGCCATGATCAAAGAAAGAACCTAGAAATCACCCTTCAAGAAATTCTCAAGGAAAATTGCCCTGATGTTTTAGATCCAGAGGGCAAAATAGAGGTTGAAAGAATCCACCGATCACCTCCTGAAAAAGATCCAAAAAAGAAAATTCCCAGTAATATTATAGCCAGGTTCCAGAATCCCCAGATCAAGGAGAAAATACTACAAGCAGCCAGGAAGAAACAATTTCAATATTGTGGAAACAGAATCAGAATAGCACAGGACCTGGCAGCTTCTACACTGAGGGATCAAAGGGCATGGAACATGATATTCCAGAGGGCAAAAGAGCCGGAAATGAACCCAGTGGTCACCTACCCAGCAAAACTGAGGATTTTGTTTCAGGGGAAAATATGGTCATTCAGTGGAATAGAGGACTTTCAAGCATTCTTGAGGAAAAAACCAGAATTGAATAGAAAATTTGACATCCAGACACAAGAAGCAAGAGGTGCCTGAGAAGGTAATCAGGGAAGAGAAATCAAAAGGAACTTATCAAAGTTGAACTATTTACATTCCTAAATGGAAAAACAATAACTTGTGACTGATGAAATCTTTCTCAGTATGAAAATAATCTAAGAAGGGTATATGGTCATATGAATACATATGTGAATGTGTGTGTATATGGTCACAGTTATATATGGATAGAGGGCATAGGTTGAATTCGTTGGGAAGGGAGGATACTCAAGGGGTGAAATTATGAGGTGAGAGAGGAAAGTGGCAAGAGGAGATGGGGAGAGACAGGGTAGGGTAAACTATCTCATGTAGAAGAAGCAAGGGGAAGTGGTTGCAAGGGAGGGGAAGAATAGGAAGGAAAAAGGCAAAACCACATTCTCATTGAATTTGGTTCAGGGAGAGAATGACATACATACTAAATGGGATATCTCAACATATAGCAGAATAAGGGGAATGGGGATGAAAGGAGGGATGATGGATGGGAGGGTATCCTTGGGGGGAGGGGAGGTTGGAAGTACCCACTATAGAAGAGGGACAGGATCAAGTAGGGAATGGACCAGGTGGGGGTTGGGATGGGTGGGAGGGAATTATAAGCAGCCTAGTCCAATACATCTACTATGGTAATGTTTTGCATAGCTAGACATGTATAACATATACTGAATCGCTTATCTCCCCAGAGGGAATGGGTGACAATGGAGGAAGGAAATGGATCTGAAATTCAAGGTCTTAAGAGTAAATGTTTCATATATATATACATATATATATATATATATATATATGTATGAATACTATTATTAATACTCTTTTGCTTGTAATTGGGAGATAAGTTGTGCAGGCATTGGGTCAGAAAGATTCACCTTCCTATAATGGAAAAGTCGAAGGGGGTATGGGAGATGATATGGGAGAGAGCAGATTGGAGCAAGCTATATCTTTCAGGGCTGCTATTCTGGGAGGGTGGGTAGGGGATAAACGGGCGGGGGATGATTGTAACTCAAAATCTGGCAGAAATGAATGATGTAAAACAGAAGTTAATAAAGCATTTGTTTAAATAAAGAATATATATATATATATATATATATATATATATATATATATATATATATATATATATATATATATATATATATATATATATATATATATATATATATATATATATATATATATATATATATATATATATATAGTGGTATAGTCAAGAGGCAGTTGGGAAGTATAATTGAAGAATATATTTATTTTCTATGTCTTTAAGCAATGAGAAATAAAGACTTCATGCCAAAAAGAAGCAATTGATAACATTTCACTTTGGGAGGTAGGAGAATAAAGGACCGTGTATGTATTTTCAGCTTAGTCCTGACATTTGTCTCTTTAAGGGGAAATTTGATCATTCTTGTAGAGGAAGAAAGAAAAAACAATTTCCTAATAATTTTCTATATAAATTAACTGCACCTTCATTTTGGGCAATGTTGTATTCACAATATGTGTAGACCTCTGGAGATGGAAACTAGATATTAATCCAAAATCAAAGGAAAATGAAAGGATTTCTCTGTCTCTATCCTAGGACAAGGAAACACCATTCATTATGCCTATGCATAGGGATTTCCCCCTTACAACTCGATTTAAACCTGAACGCTTAAGTACTACCTGGGGAAGAAATGTTACTGATAAAATGCTAGCCAAGTTTAGCAGTATTTTCTAGTATCCTCTATCTCCTACAGTATCTACTCTCCCTTCCTTCTGTGTTACAAAAGTGGATTCAGAAAAAAAATATCTACTTAAAAACTCCTCTACACAGCGAAGGCTAGGTGGCGCAGTGAATAGAGCACTAGCCCTGGCGTTAGAAGGACCTGAGTACAAATCTGGCCTCAGACACTTAACAGAAAAACTAGCTGTGTGACCTTGGGCAAGTCACTTAACCCTAATTGCCCTCCAAAAAGCAAAAACAAAAAACAAAAAATCCCCCCAAAAACTCCTCTACTGAATGTCAGCTTATCCAAACATTAGGGAAAAGAAAAACACAGTAAGAATGAACTGTTCAATGGAAACAAGGTATATGTCACAAATGTCTATAGCGGTGGGGGGGGGGGGGCGGGCAGAGAGTTGGAGAACAACAAACCAATATTTCCTACTTCCAAGTCTGCACCATATCTGACTAGTGCTGTATGACTTAACAGTCTAGTTCCCAGGATAGGGAATTAGGTGCAGCGTATATTTTCTTAATGGGAAAAAAAAAAAAAAAATATATATATATATATATATATATATATATATATATATAAATACTGGAAGAAGAGGAAAGAAAGAGATAACCAAAGGGGGTGCCATTTGAAGAAAGAAGTCAAGATACTATCTGAAGAGTCCTTAATTGTCAAGGGTAGAGAAAGTAACCATACTGAGACCAAAGATTACCTTCTGGGAAGGCTGTTGGTTGTGGGAAGGTTAGACAATGGAACTGTGGAGGCTGCCACACATGCAAGTGCTTTTGAGTGACAGCAAAGAGCTATAGAAGGGCAGAGCTAGAGGTGCTAAGATTTTATTTTCCCCAGTTTTTAAGCAGGAATCTTGGTAAAGTTAAGTTTCCTCTCTGGACTATTTCAAGGAAGTGAAAAGTGGGAAGGTGCCCATTTGAAGAATAGCTGCAAAATTCTCATTTCCTTTTGTGTTCTGATAACTGCTTTTAATGTTTGTTCCCTTTGGATGAGCCAAGTTTTTATGATTGTAGTTGTTATTAGCATGGTAACAACAGCATATTCATCAAAATTTCTTAACTTTTCCTTTGAGCCACACCCTTTTGGAAGTGGTGAAACCTCTGTACTCCTCAAAATAATGTTTTAAGATTCATAAAATGGGGAAAATTCTGGTAAGATGGAGAAGGTCAGAAAATTTTTGGCTCTACAAATTTCTGCCACAACCCCCCCCCAAAAAACAAAACAAAACAAAAACAGAATATCATCTCTAATCAATGATTAAACAAACAAACAAACAAAAAAAAACAATGTTTGGCGTAAAACAGTTGTTCACCTAAGACAACTTGAGAAGACTCCAGGAAAGACTTGACCCTCAGGTACAGAGGTTCAACCTGAGTGAAACCCTCTAGGCTAACCCTGTGGAATCTCAACTACCAAGGGCGACTGGGGTTGGGAGGCAGCATCAACCTTAGAAACTTTCATCTCATGGATAGTATGGGGTTCTGATTGCTGAATAGGAGTAGATTGAACGATCTTCCACTGTCAAGGAATGATAAACCGAGCTGGGCTGACCAGATGCATCCCTACCCATTATGGGGGAGAACAAACTAGCACACATCTGATGAGTGATTATGCAGAGGGGTGGGCACCCTGCTATCTATGGCCACTTGCAGGAGAGTGAAGACCCTGGTTTCAGTTCTAAGACAATGAAGATAGCTGTAGTTTGAAGCCACTGGAGCGACTGCAGAATGTAAGATCATTTGTGGCACAGTTTGATCAGGGACTCTAGCTCTGGCTTGGGAGTAGAAAGAAGAGCCTATTTAGCCCTAGGAAACAACAAGAAAAAAATCATGAAGCTACAATAAGGATTACACAAGACTTGATAACAGTTACTACATTGAAGGATTGTAGGTCTTAGAATACTGCATTCCATAGTACAAAGGATCTGGTGTTACAACCAGGGGTAACTTACCCAGCAAAATTAAATAAAATCTGAATGACAAAAAAATGACATGTAATGAACTGAAAGACTTTAAGGTGTTTGTGATGAAAACAGTAGTACTTAAGGGAAAATTAAACATTTTTGAGAAATATAAAGTAAACATTAAGGAACAATTTTAAGTTATACAATAAGGTCAAGTTATTTACTTTTTATACATAAAATATAAGTGTTTTATCATTGTCATTTTTATTTGGGCAGTCTAAAAGACTTCAGCTGACCTGAATATTATAGGGTGAGTCTAAGAAAATGGTTTGGGGAGAGATAAAAAGGAGAAATTATCTCATACAAATGAGGCAAAAATAGGAAAAGATACAGAAGAAACTATTAAGGGTAGTGCTGAAACTACTCTCATTGGGAATGGATTATAGAGGGAAGAACATATACACACATATATGTCTTCTAGATACAAAAAAGGGCTTTAAATACAGAAAGAAACAAGAGGATAAGGGGACAAAGGGAGAGAATAAGAGAGGTATTCTTGGTCAGGTGGGTAGGCATAGGAATAGGAGTGCAAGGCAATGAGTAGAAGTAAAGTAGAAGAGAGTGGAGGGACAGAAAATAGGGTAAGAAAGGTAGTAAGTGAAAATAGGAAGGAGAGACATATATAGCAAGTAATTACAATTCAGAATGTGGATGGGATGAATTTACCCCTAGGGTGGAAACTGATAGCATGTTAAAAATGTTAATTCAACAATATAGTCTTTCAGGATATGCTACAAAATCAGAGATATATACATGAAAAACATGAAAAAAAGTAAGGAATAGAATTTATGTATAAAAGGCAGGGGTATTAATCATGATCTTAGATAAAGTTAACACTAAAATAGCTTTAATCAAAAGAGAAAAATAGGAAAACTACACTATATGTCAGTCCACTATTTAACAACATTTTAGCCCCTTTAAAATAACTAGAGGGTATAAAATACCTGAGAGTATACCTGCCAAAACAGACAAAGGAACTATGAGAACATAAACATAAAACACTTTTTTATACAAATAAAATAAGATATAAATAATTAAAATAGTATTTACTGTTTATGTGTATGTAAAGATGTTTTATATGACAATTTTACTTAACTTATCTATTTATGTAGTGCTATCCCAATTAAATTACTAAAAAATTATCTTACTATGTTAAAAAAAAACAGCATAAATTTTATTTAGAAGAACAAAGGTTCAAAAGCTTAAAGCAAGAAAGGGGAACAAAGATGTAAAGGAAACAAATTCAGTAGTATCAAACCTTAAATCCTATTATAAAATGAGAGCATTGTTGAGACAATCTCTCAGATAGGATGTGGTTGGGTTAGAATATTGCTGTGGTGTAGGAAATAATGAGCTGGCTGAATTAGTAAACTATGGAAAGATTTGGACTTATGAAAGAGGATGCTGTCCACCTTCAGAGAAACAGATGACAGGTTGAAATAAGCATGGTATGGACTAACATAGATTTGCATGAGTGTATATGTATATGTGTGTGTCTGTGTGTATGTGTATATATATATATATATATATGTGTGTGTGTGTGTGTGTGTGTACATATATACTTAGTGTATGATTATAAATGATGTATTTATATATGCATATGTGTTTATATGTATATGTACACACATGTATGTATATGTATCCATGTTTGTTTATATGTGCTTCAATATAGCCTTCTTTGGTGGGGGGAGGAGGAGAAAATTAAGTAAGAAATGCACAGCAGAGAACAAAAGAAAACCTACATCTGAATACAAAGAATAGTATTTACTCTACAGGCTTTCTTGAAATGGGAATTTATTGTTTTATATTGAATTCTCGCCTATGTTCTGCTGTGTACAATACCATGTTAGTTTTTTTCTTTTGTTATTTTGTATTTAAGTTAAAAAGAATGTATATGTATATATACACATATATACATCCATATATATGTATGTACGTGTTCCTGTATATGTGTATACATGTATGTATATATACATATATACATATAATAAAACAAAATACAGAATATTACAAAGGAAACTCAAATTTAATTAAAATGGTGATGAATATTATCCATCTGCATTCATGAACTCTGTGAAATATTTTCATGGACCCAAAGTTAAGAATCCTGAATCTAAAACCAAGCTGACACTTTTTAAATCCTCAGTTTCACAATGATGCAGATGCTCAAGCCACAATTGAAATTCTTTCATTTCTGAAATATTCAATATTAAATTAAATAATATATGCAAACTTGAGAGTAGTGTGGAACATATATTACTTGACTGTGACCAGATTGATATTCAATCGGTGATCTGTAGGGAATAAAAATTACAAAAAAACCAAAAAACAAAAACAGAATCACAGGGTTTCAATATGTTTGTTCTAAAAATGGAAAAAAGAGGAGCCAGTATAGTACACTGGGGATGGGGATGAGGGATAACAACTTTGGAGTCAGAAGACCTGGATTCAAAACTTAGCACTGTCACTTAGTTATCTATGTAATCTCAAATCACTTAGTCTCTCTGGGCTCCAGTTCCAACATATGCAAAATAAAAGTTCTGGACTCAATGACCTCCAAGGTTCCTTGTAGCTCTAAATCTATGATCATATGAGTTTGTCATTTCTTCAACCTTCCACTGTCATCTCTTACTTCTTCCAGGGAATGAGAAGACTTTCTGTGACCTGGTTTCTCACATCTTTCCTGTGAATATTGTCCAAAAAGAAACAAATGAACTTAGCCCACATTAGAAACCCCTTGGTTTCTACATCAATGATCATAATGAAAATTGATTCTTCTTAAATAAAGAGAAAATTTATATTTTTCACAATCTTCTTTGTTTTATAATTATCCTTTGATAACTTTAGTTAGTACAAGCAATGTGACATGGTGGATCCAGAGCCAGACTTGAAGGCAGAGAGCTCCACTTCTGACAACTACTGTTTTTACTGACCTTAAACAAGACAATGGATCATCTAATGTTCTAGCCAAGTGTAATGGTAAGCAAAGAAGGACTTAACGTCTTGTTTTTTTGTTTGTTTGTTTGTTTGTTTTTTAAAGCAATTGGGGTTAAGTAACTTGCTCGAGGTTACAGGGCTAGTCATTATTTATGCGTGGGTACTCATTTTCTGAGGCCGGATTCGACCTTGGGTCACCCCAAATCCGAGGCCAGCGCTCTTACTGTGCCACCTAGCCGCCCCCCCCCTTTTTTAAACTTTTTTTATTTACATTTTTCATTAATTCCTTTGATTTTTTTTTTCTTTTTGGAGGGCAATTGGGGTCAAGTAACTTGCCCAAGGTCACACGGCTAGGTTTTTGTTCATGTGCGTTAAGTGTCTGAGGCCCGGATCCAAACTCAGGTCCTTCTGACTCCAGGGCCAGCACTCTACTAATGCCTTGTTTTAGCTATTTAATTATTTAGCACCTTGTTTCAGTTCAGGTCTCTTTTAAGCCTTGCCCATGATTATATCAAGTCTTTCTTAAGGCATGGAACTTGTGAACTCCACAACTTGTGAACCCCACAACTTGTGGACCCCTGCTGCTAATGCAACAGGAAGGAGAAGAGCTAATGATGGTATATAAGGAGAAGCCCAAGCTTGGAGAGAGCAGAACTGAGAAGAATTAAGAAGAAAACACTTGTGGTGGCAGAGTTGAGAAGGAGAAAAGTCATAATATCCCAGAACTCTATATTTGTATATTCTATCTGTGTTGATTTTTGTTTGTGATAACTTTGTACAGAAGCCCTGGGACCTTACTGGAAGCCCTGAAAGATGATTTTCTGGTTGTCTGTTTACAGAAGTCCTGGAGGAGGGTTTCAGAGGTCCTGGGACTTTACTGATGATTGGTATTGACTTATCTAACCTTGTTTGTGGGTCCATGTTGATTTCATAAGCATATAGTGAATTGGTGATAGTACTGGCAATGTGTATGGATGTTGTTTTGGCTCTATTAAGCTTTGTGTTCCCAGGAATGGGAACTGTGAAGGACTTGAAGTGGACTGGACATTGTGAGCTTCAATATAGAATGAGAACTGGACAAGTAACTCGACAAGGAACTGGAAGAGGAGCTGAATAAGGAGCTGAGAGATGCCTGCCTTTGTATCCAGGTGACAGTTGGGTAGATTCAAGGAGGAGCTGGTACCATGGAAGAGGAACCATGGAAGCAGAATGACAGCCTTGAGTTAAGATGAAAAGACATCTTCGTGGGTACTTAATGCTGACTGAGAAAATTATGATTTACTATGACCTAGGGGTAGAGAACTTTGACCTTTGTACCTTGTGTCCCTTAAGGAGGCCTGCTTCTTAAGGATGATTTAGTTAAGAACTTACTGAATAATATCTTTTGCTTAAAACTATGTGGCCACTTTGGTGAAAACTGTTATGTCATTACATTGTGAATAATGGACCTTGGTTCCTGTGAATGTTTTGCTTCAATTTACTACTGAATAAATAGAGAGTTCACTATACTATGTAATCAGAACCTTAAAGCTGTTCACAATAGCAGTCCTCTGAGAGCTGCTCATGCTTGGCTTTATACCAAGTGATTCTCAGTGGTTGGGCTGAGTACCCCTGGAAGTCCCTAGACTCAGGGAATCCCTGAGATAAAATTACTTTCATAATAAAATTAACATGTTTTTACTTTTGATATAATAAATATCAATACATATGACCAACATAAACAAAAGCTCTTTGGGATCCTTAAAATGTCTAGGAATATAAAGATATTCTGAGACCAAAAAGTTTGGGAACATACCTCTTTAAGAAAATAAATGTAGGGAAGATGTCAACCATATTATAGAAAATTTTCTCGCTGAGGAATGCCATTGAAACCACAGATTCAGTCCCTATCTCTGTTCAGTAGATATCATAGTGGAATGCTAGGATGATGGAATGAGTAGCTATAGTACAGGAGTTCATGGATAAAAAAACAAACAAACTAGGAATCAGAATATATGACCATTATGTTTTAAGATGGTTTTCTATATGTGTACTAATGATTTAGCAGTTTCTTCTTACCAATCACTTATTTCAAAAGCTACATAGCCAATACAGCATGTAAATTAACATACCCAATACATTTCATTAGGGTATGTAGCCTAATGAGTCTAACATGTATTTATTAAGTGTCTGCCATGTGTTAGGCACTAGGGTTAAAAAAATGAAACCATTTCACAAGGAGTTTACAGGAGTATTGGATTAAATTTTAATATAATTTATTTACTTTCAATGTTCACTTTTACAAGATTTTGAATTCCAGATTTTCTCCCCATCTCTCCCCTCCTCCCACCCCAGAATGGTGTATACCCCAACCACCTCTTCCCCCAATCTACCCTCCCTTCTGTCACACCCCTTCTCCCATTCCCCTCCCCTCTATTTTCTTGTAGGGCAAGAGAGATTTCTATTCCCCCATTGCCTGCACATCTTATTTACCAGTTGCATGCAAAAATAATATTTAATATTCATTTGTAGAGCTTTGAGTTCCACATTCTCCCTCTTCCTCCCTCCCCACCCACCCTCATTGAGAAAGCAAACAATTCAGTATAGGTAAACCACATTTCCCTGAATCCTGTCCCACCCTCCATTTAGTCCATTCTCTCTCTCTCTCTCTTTTTTTTTTTTGGAGGGAAATTGGGGTTAAGTAACTTGCCCAAGGTCACATGGCTAGGTTTTTGTTTGTGTATGCGTTAAGTGTCTGAGGCCGGAACCGAACTCAGGTCCTTCTGACTCCAGGGCCGACGCTCTACTCACTGAGCCACCTAGCCGCCCCTCCATTCTCTCTCTTGACCTGTTCACCCACAATAGTGTTTGCTTCTGATTACCCTTTCCCCCAGTCTTCTGACCCTTCCATTATCTTCCTTCTCCTATCCCCTAACCCCCTCTCTTCCTGCAGGTTAAGATATATTTCCTTACCCAATTGAGTGCTTGTTATTCCCTCCTTAAGATAAATCTAATGAGAGAAAAGCTCACTTACCCCCTCTCACCTACTCCCTCTTCCCCTCCACTGTAAAAGCTCTTTCTTGCCTCTTTTATGTGAGATGATTTACGACATTCTACCTCTCCCTTTCTCTTTCTCACAGTACATTCCACTCAACATTTAATTTTATTTTTTAGGTATCCTACCTTAATATTCCCTTTGCCCTCTCTCTCTCTCTCCCTCTCTCTCTCTGGTTTTATACATATACATATATACATAGATATATGTACACACATATATGTATGTGTATCTTCCCTATAACTACCCTAATAAAGAGAAAAGTCTCAAGAGTTACAAATATCATCTTTCTACATAGTAATGCAAAGAGTTCAACTTTAATGAGTCATTTATGGCTTTTCTTTCCTGTTTTCTTTTTCATGTTTCTCTTGATCTTTGTATTTGAAAGTCAAATTTTCTATTCAGCTCTGGTCTTTTCAACAAGAATACTTGGAAGTCCTCTATTTCATTGAAATTCTACTTTTTCCCTGAAGCATTATATTCAATTTTGCTGGGTAGGTGATTCTTGGTTTTAATCCTCCCTCCTTTGACCTCCAGAATATCATCTTCCAAGCCCTCTAACACCTTAATGTAGAAGCCTCTAAATCCTGTGTTATCCTGATTGTGTTTCCATTATACTTCAATTGTTTCTTTCTGTCTGCTTGTAGTATTTTCTCCTTGACTTGGAACTCTGGAATTTGACTGCAATACTTCTACTGGTTTTCCTTTTGTGATCTCTTTCATGAGGTAATTGGTGGATTCTTTCCATTTCTATTTTACCCTCTGGTTCTAGAATATCAGGATAATTTTCCTTGAAAATATCTTGAAAGATGATGTCTAGGATATTTTTTTAATCATAGTTTTCAGGTATACCAATGATTTTAACCTCTTTTTCCTGGATCTATTTTCCAGTTCAGTAGTTTTACCAATGAGATATTTTGCTTTGTCTTCTATTTTTTAATTCTTTTGGTTTTGTTTTATAATTTCTTGATTTCTTATAAAGTCATTAGCTACTATTTGCTCCATTCCAGTTTTGGCACAGCCACTGCACTTCAACTGCTTCTCACTCACTCTCCTGGGCCAAGGCTGACTGCTCTCCCAACTACTGAATCCGAAAGTACACACTATATTGACTTCTCACTTTGTCCTCAGCATCTATGTGTTGATGAATCTGGAAACCGCCACAGCTGCTAGTGATCTGAAGTCCCTGAAGCTGGCTGCTGTTCATGCCCTCCCTGAGGCTAAAACGTCTGGCTCCTGCTAATCAGATCGGCTCCCAACATGCTGTGTTACCTGCTTCCCTCCAGATAAATGGAGTCACAAGAATTTGAGTTGTACTTTAACAGATTTAGAAAAAAGAATGGAAATTTTCCTCTACCAAAGGAGATGCTATCTAAAAAATGCATAAATGTTAAATAAAATGCTTGATGCACTGTCAGGAAGAAAAATTGTTCTAGTTCAAATTACCTGCCTCCAATTTTTTATTTAAGTTATGGAAAGGTTCGCAAGATGCAAGCCAGAAAACTTCATGTTTAAATGGAATGATGGAAACTCTGAAAGCTGTAGATTGGTTTGATATTTCCATTGGACTTTTTCATGATCATGTCATATGTCAAATAGTCTCATGGCAGATGTTTTAAATGCTTTCTTTTATTCAAAGGTCATCAATGATTCATAAATATTTGATATATATGTGAAAGTAGTCTTCTCCCCTTTGATTCAACTCACTGAGTAGTACAATTTATTTAAATCTTTATTTGAACTTTATTTTTATATTGCATTTTTGAACTTTTAAAAACACTGGTATTAACAAAGTTAAATATAACTAATGAGAACTGTGTGGGCCCAATTAAATGTACATTTTTATGATTATCTATGGATTTGGTACTTGACAGCCTTTTATTTTCAGTCATTTCATTCAGTCAAGTATATGCAATGAAGAAAGTTGAAAATGTCATGGCAGAAGAGAAATGAAGTGTAATGAAGTTATAGGACCTTCCATTCCACCATTATTAGGTCAGTCATTTGTCAATATGCAATCAGAGACTAACAGAGTCAAACTTGCCAAATAATTCCCTTTTATTAAGTCACAATTCCATCTTATTTTTCACAATAATACTTTCTCAGAAAGCCAGAGATTAAGGCAATCTCCCAGTTTAATAGTGAGAATAGTGAAATAGAGAAAATAGTGGTGAATTTTCTGCAATCAGATGCTATATTATTATAATGCCTGATCTTGGCCTGAAAAAGAATTGATCAGATATTAGTACAAAGGCTGGTGAGGAGGTTGTGGGGAGGGGGATAATGGTATGATATATTTTACATTCAGTAAAGAAAGGTTAGTGCAATGGTTAATTTTGCAGAATGGCTCCCCCCACTTTTTTGAATATTTATTACAGTGGGCAAATTTCTTGATAAGGTTAGGTGGAAAATATATATTTAAAAATAATGTGATATAGAAAACAGACATGAATAAAATTATACAGATTATATTTCATATATTATCTCTACTACATTGTGTGTGTCTGTAGGAGTAGGGTGGGAAGGAGGGAAAGAGACAGAGATGGCAGGGGAGAGGCAAAGGAAAATAAAAGACAATGGAAGAAAAGGAAGGAAGGAAGGAAGGAAAAATCACTAAATGAAAGGGTAAAATATTAACAAATATCACCTCTTTTATATTTCCTTAACTCAAAGGTAGTTTCAATGAAGGGGCAGAAGAAAAATCCCTTTGAATTGAATCCAGTAATTTCAAACAACATACAAATATTTGACATGATGCAGAGATAATGGAGAGTTTGTTAATTTCTAATTTACTTCAGAGGAAATGGTCCCCAAATTTGACTCTGAAATGTGTCCTCATTATCTCATTTTTCTGGAAGTCCAAATTCAGAATGACTCGCCAGCCCACTGATTCTAAGCGGCAGCCTCAATAACTTCCATAGGGGCAAAGGAGTTAACTATCAGGCCAGTAACCATTTTAAATAAATGAGAGAGGACAGGGTCAGCTGCTGGTTCCAGCTTCTGCCAGCTTGGTTATCACTGGGAAAAATAAATTCAATTTTGAAGGGATACCTCCTGTTGAGCAGCACGGCCTCCTTGAAGTTACTTGGATATCTTCTGCATTGTGTTCTTTAAGCTGTTCCTCCCTGTCACCCTTGTGCTAGGATCATAAGCAAATTTATCTACGCTGAATTTTGTTTTTACTCTTGAAGAGATTGCAGAGACAGGGATCTCAGGGTGATGCCTGGTGCTCATGACTTAATGCCAATATTGCTTCAGCTTCTTTGTTAGCTTAGCAACCAGCAGGGGTAATTTACCATCACAGGAGCTAATCAGGTCAAGTAATTTAAAATGTTTTTGAAAGGAATGATAGGAAATGAAATGAATGAGGCAAAAAGAAATGCAACTACAAAAATGAGTTTCAGAAGTGTACAGCATAAGGCAGAGATGGAAACTGGAGCTGTTAAGATTCCACTTGTATTAACTGGTCCAATGCCAATGACGTACTTTTAAAATATTTCCTTGAAAGTCAAAGAATAGTAGAATTCTCCCAGAAAACTAAATATTCGAGTATCGCCTAATTAAGATGGTCATAAATCACTCAGACATTTTGAAAATCCCTGTATAAATTTCTCAGGTTCTTCTTGGTTGATTTTTTTTAGAGTTGTCATTTGGAGCAGACCTATTTCAGAAAAATCATGCTTGGCCATTCCCTAAGGATAAGTTCTTGGAGGCTTTGATATATTAAAGCATTCAAAGCAGTAACTGAAATGCAAAGTTTTGAAACACCAATGTTTTATAGGCACCGAGAGAGCTGCCTAAAAATGTAATTTGAGGTCTTGAGTGTTGGTGAGTCCACACATTCTAAATGAATATGGGGACAGCAGGGTTGGTTGTTTCAGAGCATAGACAGAGTGATAACCCAGAAATTATCTTCCTCCTATTGTGATTTCTATACTCGATCTTGCCTCAAGGTCATTTGGTAGTAGGGAGGGTTCATCTACCTCCAAGAGAATCTTTGGCTGTTCCTTTCTTATCTCATCAATGCACCTGAGCCCACCCCATATCCTTCTTTGCAGCTGCACTGCTGAGGTCCCCTCTCCTCTCCTTTAAAGATAACAACAACTATTACAGAAGTTGGCTTATGCTTAGTCTTGGGTATTTAAAGAAGTATTGGAATTTAAGAATACCTCAAGGACCAAGCTGTATGAATTAGTGCAATGTGTTTTTCTTTTATCAACATGTTAAATAAAATATAAATATTAGGATAGTTTTTAAAATTTCAAGTTAAAACTATAATATCTTCTATAATAATGTATATTTAAAGTACATTTTCACATGCAGAAGAAATAAAGGAAGAGGAAGAGAATGGACATTTATATAGTACCTACTATGTTCAACATACAGTGATAAGTGCTTTACATATATTATCTCATTAAATCCTCACAATAACCCTGGGAGTTAAGTGCTATTTTACAGTTGAGGAATCAAGACAAACAGGTTAAGTAACTTGCTTAAAGTCGCACAACCAGTAACTGTCCAAAGCTGAATATGTATTCGGGTCTCCCTGACTCCAGGACTAACACTTTGTCTTCTGTGTCACAAGCAAATTATAGTAAAATTATGGGGGGAAATAAAATAAATCAACACGCCTGAATCTGCTGGTGTAAAGGCTTTAATAGGTAGTGAAGATATTTATGTGATGATTGGAGGGCTCTTTGTAGAGAATACCATTGAACAGAGGTGTCAAAATCAAGGCCCCAAAGCCTCAAGCAGCTACAAAACTCCAAAGTGCTTCTCAAACAAGATTTAAACATACATGGAAAAGATTTAGCTAAACAAAAACACAATATAACAATGTTAGTTTATTATCAAAGTCAATATGTGGGCCTGAAGGAATTAGTTTCTATTGGAGTTTGATACCACTGTTCAATCTATTCCTGTTCAAATATGGTTTGACTTATATGGTCTCTGAGCTCACTTCCAACTGAGATTGTATGTTCCTTTTCTCTTCTTTCCAGTCCCATACATGAAAACGCATGGTGATGGAGGAAAGAAGTGCAAAGTTGGGGCGACTAGGTGGCACAGTGAGTAGAGCGCCAGCCCTGGAATCAGAAGGACCTGAGGTCGGTTCTGGCCTCAGATGCTTAACACACACACACACACACACACACACACACACACACACACACACACACACACACAAACCTAGCTGTGTGACCTTGGGCAAGTTACTTAACCCCAATTGCCCTCCAAAAAAAAAAAAAAGAAGTGCAAAGTCAGAGAAAGCTCTGAAGATGGTGAAGATTCGCATTTGTTAGGCACAAATAGTACCCTGATCAGAATTTATAGTATCAATATCAGACACAAGAACAAGGTTTGGCTATGCCAAGGACTATGCACATTTTAGGTGGCAAAAGTCTGCTCCCATGCTGCACATCTTTTAGTGTGTGATTAAATATTTCTGATGCTTTATTCCCATCAAACTGGTTTCATATGATTTTTTTAAGAATGATATTTATTTATGACTTTAAAATATAGGGGGTAAATTCTACAAATAAGACAGACTTTTAAAAGTGTAAAGAATACCCAAATCAAAACACAATAAACTTCAAACTTACAAAACATTTTTCCTATTTAGAAAAACCCTTCACAACACTATTTCCAATATTATATTGACTAGTAAATATTTCAAACTGGGTTTCCCAGAGACATCTCTAACTAGACAGACCTAAAACAGAAATTAACTTTCTCTGAAAACCAACTCATGCTCCTAACTGTCCCCTTCCGTTCAAAGCACCAACACTCTTCTAATCTCCTAAATTAATAACCTTGATATCTTTGACCCCTCACCTGACATATCAAATCAACTGTGTTTCCATTTCCACAATATGTCTTGCATTTGGCCCCCTTACTCACACAGACCACACTTTATGTTAGGTCTTCATCATCTCTCACCTAGATTATATCAGTCATCTCCTAGTTGCTCTCCCCGTCTCAAGTGTCTCTCCATTTCAGGTTATATTATTGCCAAAGTGATTTTTTTCTTAAATACAAATATAACACATCACTCTTCTACTCACTAAGCTCCAGTGCCCCTCATCACCTCTAGAATAATATATAAACTCCTCTTTTTTAACCCTTAAAACCCTTCACAACTTGGTCCATTCCCATTGGATATTGCTCCTACTCCTATCCAGTCAAACTTGCCTCCCTTCTCTTCTTCCCACACAATACTACATCTCTCATTTTTATGCCTTTGTGCTGGCTGTAATGTATGTCTGGAACTCCCTTCTCACCTCCACCCTATAAAATCTCTCTCTTCCTTTAAGACTGAAGCTAAACTACCACTAATTATTATTGCCAAACTCTAAAAACAAATGACCAAAAAGCCTACAGAGCTTATCAACAAAAAACCTTCTTTGTTCTGTTGGAGGACAGAAACTAGACACATGTGCCAGGGTCCCCTCTCTAAGGAGGCCCACTGCTGCAAAGCCATGCCTTGATACATATACTAATGCCTAGACAAGAAAATGTGCAGTAAGCTGTAACTGTTGCAATGAAGGGTCAATAGCAACAATGAGGTGGGTTTGGCTTTTATGACTGGAAAAAACATGGTCCGGACAATCAATTGTGAAACAATTCTCTGATTTTGCTCCAACAGAGTTCATCCAGAGGATGAGCACAAAGGATTGTTGTTATGCTAAACTCAGGGCACAACTTCCTTACTGAGCCTGAGATATGGAAAATAGTGCCTTCTAAGAGTAAAAAGAGGTCTTGGAATGGGGATCCTGACATTCTAAAGCCTGTTCTGACCTTTTCTTCCTATTGCTAATAATTCTAGGGACATAAATTTAGAACAAGATGAGAGCTTAGGTGTGACCTTGTCCAATCCGGTCATTCTTCAAATGAAGAAGTAAGTCAGGAGAGGCTTAAATAACTTGCCCAAGATCACTCAGGCAATGAAATAAAATCTAAGTCCAAACCCAGTCCCTCAACTTTAAAATTCGTCTATGCAGAAAATAGACACATTAGTGTTCATAGATTTGTGAATTCACCTAACTATGCCAGAAAGTTATTTGGAACTATGCCTCCAAAGTCACTAAACTGTACATATAATTTTGACACAATGATTCCACTATTAGCCTAATACCCCAAAGAGATCAATGAAAGATGCAAGGAACAGAAATATTTGTCACAGTTTTTTCTTTGTTTCTACATAGAAATAAAGAAGTGCAAAGTGGGTGCTTTCCCATCAAGTATGAGATATATCTATGTATCTGTCTATATCTGTATCTATGAGGACATGGCTGTCTCAACAGCACTAGATAGATAGATAGAAAGATAGGTGGATGGATGGATGGAAGGATAGATAGATAGATAGATAGATAGATAGATAGATAGATAGATAGATCAATAAAATATACACCTAATGAGATGGATATAGATATACATAGGTCAGGCTTGGCTGCCTCATCAGTGCAATGTATCTTTCATCTAACTACGTATTTCTATCTATAATGGAACTCCAGTCAAATAAAAGAAATTATATGAGACAGTTTCAATGAAACCTAGGAAGACTTGTATAAAAAAGAGGTAGACTTAAGTGAATAAAACCAGGAGAATAATATACAATAATATACAATAGCATTATAAAGACAAAGAATTTTAAAAGATTTAGGGAATTCTGATTGATGCAATGACCAATGATGATACCAGAAGAACAAAGATGAAATGTGGTACCCACTTCCCGATAAAGCCACAGTAACTCAGAATATATAAGTGTTTTGAAAATGGCCCATGTGTGTTGGGGGAGTCATGAACTGATCCAACCATTATGGAGAGCAATTTGGAACTATGTCCAAAGGCCTATAAAATGTGCATATCTTTTGACCCAGCAATAGCACTTCTAGGGTTGTGTTCCAAAGAGATCATGAAAGTGGGAGGAAGACTTATATGTACAAAAATATTTATAGCAGCTCTTTTTGTGGTGGCAAAGAACTGGAAATCAAGGGGATGCCCATCAAATGGGTAATGGCCAAACAAGTTGTGGTATATGAAGGTAATGGAATACTATTATGCTATAATAAATGAGGAGCAGACAGACTTCATAATTTCCTGGAGAGTTTCATATAAACTAGTGCTGATTGAAGAGAACAGAAACAAGAGAATTCTGTACACAATTATAGATGTATCGTATATGTGATGGCTAACTTTGGTAAACTGGGTTCCTCTCAGCAAGGCAAGGTTCTAAGACAACTTCAAAAGATACATGATGGAAAGAGATATCCATATCCAGAGAAAAGAACTACAGAGTCTGAATGCAGATTGAAGCAAACTACTTGCTCCCTCTCTTTTGTGTTTTGTTTTGTTTTCTTCCTTCTTTCTCACAGTTTACTCCTATGGTTATGACTCTTCTTTACAACTTGACTAATGTTTAATACAAAGGTATTTGTAGAAACTATATTGGATTGAGTGCCACCATGGTGGAAGAGAGGGCAGGTAGGGGAAAATTTGGAAATCAAGGGATTGTGTGATTGAATGTTGTAAACTAAAAGTAAATAAATAAATTTTAAAGAAAGAAAAAAAAAGAAAATGGCCAACGTGGGAATTTTTTTGCTTGCCTATGCATTTATTATGAGTGTTTTTGATTTTCTTTTGAATTTTACAGTGGGGGTGTAGAAGTGGTGGAGGGAAAGAAAATATATTTTTGTGCTTTTTGAAGGGCAATTGGGGTTAAGTGACTTTTCCAAGGTCACACAGCTAGAAAGTGTTAAGTGTCTGAGGGAAGATTTGAACTCAGGTCCTCCTGACTCCAGGGCCGGTGCTCTCTTCACTGTGCCACCTAGCCACCCTAGGAAAATAGAGTTTTGATAAACAAAAAAGATAAAATCTACCAATTAACAAGCATGGGTTAAGCACCTATCTTTAGTCACTGTGCTAAGCACTGAAGATAAAAAGACAAAATACATTTCTTCCATCAAAGAACTTCTAATTCAAAAGATAACAGGTACACATATACAAACACATATATCTGTGTTGTATATGCATATACATATACAAAA
The DNA here is from genome assembly GCA_011680675.1 of Gymnobelideus leadbeateri. Lineage (NCBI taxonomy): Eukaryota > Metazoa > Chordata > Mammalia > Diprotodontia > Petauridae > Gymnobelideus > Gymnobelideus leadbeateri. The sequence goes on along the minus strand of WOXC01010335.1, from coordinate 60,262 downwards.
TCAAAGAAAGTAACTTTAAATGGAAATACAATATCACTTGGTGTGGAGGAATTGGGTGGAGAATAGCCATCTACAAAAGTTTCTTGAGCTAAATCTTAGACATAATGATTTCTTTTGTGCTAAAAGTCCTGGAGTTTCCTCAGGCACAGAGAAGTTAAGTAATTTGCCACACAACTACTGTCAGAAAAGCAGGATGTGTACCCTCGTCTTTCTTACACCATGCCTCATGTTCTATGACAACAAGATGCCTTACCAGTTGGAAATTATTTTGCAAACAATTGAGTTGACCATGATCCCATTAATGATCATTTGGAAGGACAACCTGCATTTCATTAAAAGTGAGATTGACAATTCAAGAATATACACTGAGTAGCCTTTACTGTCTGATTGTCTAATTAGGAGCCAGACCTGAAAGTTTGTGGTTCACTTTCAAATCCTGAAATAGCCTAGTTTGGCATATCTTTAAACCCCTAATCCTCTCTTCGATTATAACTGCTCAATATAGATCCCTTCACACTCTATTACTCAGAACCCAGTAAACATATATAAGCTCATTCCTTCCCTCTGCCAAATATCTGTTTCAGTGTGTTGAAAACAGTCTGTTTCTGACTCAAATGCTGACACCCCATATAAACAGAGTTTGTTTAGGGTATGCATAGAAATTCCTGATTGCTAGAATATGTGTTGTGCCTGCTAAGACATTTTGTCTGATCGAACATTTTCAGTCCTATTAATATTATTGTCAGCTTTGATATCGCCTGCCTTGACATTTCTAAAACACATAAAGCACTTTGAACATCTCAATATTTCAATCACCAAAGTGTCTGAATTAATTTTAGAATTAAATGCCCCCTTCCCTTGACTTCACCCATCTCTTACAGAGGGAAAATATCTGTACCAACCTTCCAAAGTGCTTTTCAAAGTCAAACATGTTTATGTTGTTTCTGGAGATAAGTATCATTCCCCAAAGCCTATGGTGTTTTCATTGAAAGAGATTACTTTCCCTTATCCAGCTGAGTCCAAATGCTTTACACTTGAAAGTGAATTGCTCATTCATCTGAGTGCTTTATTATGTCAGCAACCTATAATTATGCTTTAATTAAATAATTGCAGAAGGTAATGTGCCAGAGAAGAAATTAAGGAGCTTTAACATACAAGTGAATTATTTGGATGACAATACTTAGGGCAGTATCTAAGGCAGCCAATGAATAAAGAAATCAGATGATAGAGAGTAACAGAAATAAGGTAATCACATATGCTCCTTTCTACGAAAAGGGATAGATTTTAAGATCTGGGAAAGTTAAATGAATGTATTTTAGTATAGAGGAATTAATTTCTACCTCATATCCTCCAGATATATGGAGATTCCCCTCCATGAAAGGAATGGGGTCCAGATAGATACTTGCACTTCCAGGTTCCACTAATTCCTTTAATGTAACTTGTACTGTTGAATAACATGTTTTTGCTCTTCTTTTAAAAAAAATATTTATTATTTATTTTATTTTTTAGTTTTCAACATTCATTTTCACAAGATTTTGAGTTCCAAATTTTCTTCTCTCACCTACCACCAGACCCAAGATGGAAAGTATACTGGTTACTCGTTCCCCTAATCTCCCCTCTCTTCAAGACCCTGTGTTTCCCCCTTCCTCCCTTCCTCCTTACTTTCTTATAGGGAAAGATGAATTTCTATACCCCATCGCCTATATATCTTATTTACCAGTTGCATGTAAAAACAATTTTTTTACCATTTGTTTTTAAAATTTTGAATTCCAAATTCTCTCCCTTCTCCCCCCCCCCCCCATTGAGAAGACAAGCAATTCAATATAGGTTATACATGTGTATAATTAAGGAGCTTTAACATACAAGTGAATTATTTGGATGACAACATTTCCATAGTAGTCATATTGTGAAAGACTAACTATATTTCCCTCCATTCTGTCTTGCCCCCAATTTATTCTATTTTTTTTCCTTTGACCCTGTCCCTTTTCAAAAGTTCTTGCTTCTGACTACTCACTCTCCCAATCTGCCCTTCCTTCCATCATTCCTCCCTCTTATCCCCTTCCCTACTACTTTCCTATAGGGTAAGAGACCCAATTATGTGTGTCTTATTCCCTCCTTAAGACAAATCCAATGAGAGTAAGGTTGACTCATTCTCTTTCACCTCCCTTTTCTTCCCCTCCATTGCAACAGCATACTCATGCCTCTTTTATGTGAGATAATTTACCATATTCTATCTCTTCCTTTCTCTTTCTCCCAATATATTCCTCTCTCACCTTTTAATTTTTTAAAGATATCATCCCTTCATATTCAACTTACCCTTTGCCCACTCTCTATGTATACATATACACACATACACATATACACATATATATGTATGTTTACATATATACACACATATTATATATATATATATGTATTATATATATATATTCCCTTCAAGTATCCTAAGTAAAGTCTCATAAGTTATAAATATTGTATTTCCATGTAGAAATGTAAACGGTTCAACACTTTCCTGTTTATCTTTTATTTTATAAAAGATATTTTATATTTTATTTATATATATATTTAAATATATATAATCTATATAATATTTAATATATTATAAATATATAATATATAACATATATTATATAATATTTAATATATTATAAATATATATAATATATAACATATATTATATATAACATATATTATATAATATTATAATATATTGTATAATATTATATAATATATTATATAATTATATATTATAATTATATATTATATAATATATATTATATATGATATAAATATATATAACCTATATAATATTTAAATATATTTATTATATATTATATTTTATTCTTTATATTTTATTGTTTATCTCTTGATTCTTATATGGAAAGTCAAATCTTCTGTTCAGTTCTAGTATTTTCTTCAAGAATGCTTGAAAGTCCTCTATTTCTTTGAATATTAATATTTTCCTTAAGTATTATGTTCAGTTTTACTGGGTAGATGATTCTTGGTTTTAATCCTAGTTAGACTTCTAGAATATCATATCCCAAACCCTTCAATCCCTTAATTTAGAAGATGCTAGATCTTGTGCTATCCTGATTGTGTTATCACAGTACTCAAATTGTGTCTTCCTGTCTGCTTGTACTATTTTCTCCTTCACCTGGGAACTCTGGAATTTTGCTATAACATTCCTAGGGATTTCCTTTTGGGGAATTATTTCAAGAGGCAATCAGTGAATTCTTTCAATTTCTCTTTTGCCATCTTGTTCTAGAATATCATGGCAGTTTTCCTTGATAATTTCTTTTTTTTATATGTTCATAGACTCATTATTTTTATCAAATCCTTTATTAACTTCTAGGTTATATCATTCATTTCTGCAAGATTTTGAGTTACAAATTTTCTCCCCATTTTCCCCCTACCCACCACCCCAAAATAATAATCCCACTGGATATCCCCTCCTCCGATCTGCTCTCTCCCATATCTTCTCCCTTATCCCCTCCGACTTTCCAGTAGGACATGGTGGATCTCTATGCCCCAGTGCCTGTATATCTTATTTCCCAGTTACATGAAAAATAATATTAATAATAGTATATATATATATTTGATTTTAAAGCTTTTAATTCCAGATTGATTCCCTTCCTCCCTTATCACCCACCCTTACTGGGAAGATAAGCAATTCCATATAGGTTGTACATGTGTAGTTATGCAAAACATTTCCATAGTGGATATGTTGTAAAAGAGTGACTATATTTCCCTCCCTCCTATCCCACCTCCCACTTGTTCTATTTTCTACATTGATCCTGTCCCTTTTCAAAACTGGGTGCTTCCAACTTCCCTCCCCACCAGCCTGCCCTCTCTTCCATCAAACCTTCTCTCATCCCCTTGCCCGCTACTCTCCTGTTGGGTGAGATACCCCATTTATTGTGTATGTCATTCCCTCCCTAAGCAAAATTCAATGAGAATAAGGTTAATGCATTCCATTTTGCCTTACCATTCTTCCCCTCTATTGTAACCATTTCCCTTGCCTCTTCTGTATAAGATAGCTTACCCCGTTCTGTCTTTCCCCATCTCCTCTCATTATATTCCTCTCTTACCTCTTAATTTCACCTTTTAAGTGTCATCCCTTCCTATTAAATTGGTACTGTGCCCTCTATCTATGTATACCTGTACACATATATACACACATTCATACATGTATTCATACACATATATACACACACATATATGTACATATACACAGATATATGTACACACACACACACACATATATATTCATCCTTGATAATTTCTTGAAAGATGATGTCTAGACTCTTTTTGATCCTGGGTTTCATGTAGTCCAATGATTTTTAAATTTTCTTTTCTGGGTCTATTTCCCAGGTCAGTGTTTTTTTTTTCAATTAGATATTTTACTTTGTTTTCTATTTTTCATTCTTTTGGATCTGTTTTATAATATCTTGATTTCTCATAAAGTCATTAGCTTCCATTTTCTCCATTCTTATTTTGAAGGGATTATTTTCTTCTGTGAGCTTTTAGACTTTCTTTTGCAATGGGCAAATTTTGCTTCTTAAGGCATTCTTCTCCTCATTGGATTTTTGGGCCTTTTCTGTTATTTGGTTTAGTCTATTTTTAAGGTATTATTTTCCTCAGTATTTTATTTGGATCTCTGTTAGCAATCTGTTGACTTGTTTTTCATCATTTTTTTTTTGCAACACTCTCATTTATCTTCCAAATTTCTCCTCTACTTCCCTTACCTGATTTTCCAAATACTTTTTGAGCTCCCCCATGGCTTGCAACCAAATCATTTTTTTTGCTTTTTTTTAGAGGGGTAACTGGGGTTAAGTGACTTGCCCAAGGTCACATGGCTAGTTTTGTGTTAAGTGTCTGAGGCCATATTTGAACTCAGGTCCTCCTGACTACAAGGTTGGTGCTCTGTGCCACCTAGCTGCCCCTCAATTTATATTTTTCTTGGAGCTTTTTGATACAGGAGTGTTGACTTTAGTGTCTTCTTCTGGTTCTATGTTTTGATCTTTGTCACCAGAGAAATATTCTATAGTCTGGTTTCTTTTCCTGTTTGCTCATTTCCCCAGTCAAGTACTTGACTTTTGAGTTCTTTGCCGTGGTAGAACTCTGTTTCCAAAGTGAAAAGTGCTGTGTCCCAAATTTCTGGGGTTTGTGCATCTGTTGTCAGACCTACGTCTAGGCACCTGCCTCAGAACTGTGAAGAGAACTCCATCTCCACAACTGCCACAAGCTCTTCTGTGCCAGCACTCCTCACCCCAGGAACACCACCTAAGACTGTGACACAGATCCAAGCAGGGCAAGGCAAGAAAATACTGCTTCAGCACCAGCAAAATGATTCCTGCAATTGCCCTCTGATTAGCCACTTGGTACCCCCACCATCTGTGGGCCTGAAGTTCCAGAAGCATTTGCTGCTGTTTCTGCTGCTGCAGCTGCTGCTGTTTCAGCTGCCTCCACCTCCACAGCCCCAGGTGTAAGGGTTGGATCGCAGTCTTCTCTAACTCAGGTTTAATAGGGTTTCTTCACTATCCTTTTACTCTCTCTTTCGTGTTTATGAGTTGGGAAGTCTGGAAACCAAAAGAGCTGTCAGTGATTCAGTCCCCTGGGGTCTCTGCTGGCCCAGTCTGTGCTGCAGTACTCCCATGTGGTACTATGCTCTACATCCAGCTTGGTGTGATAAACCCTTTCTTTTACCTTATCAGACTGTCTTTACCTGGAGATGTATTTCACTCTGTTTCTGTAGCTCTAAAATTTGTTTATTTTTTTTACACATATTTGGAGGTGATTGTGGCATGAGCTCAAGAAATTTTCTGCTTTTACTCCACCATCTAGTTTCCTCCTCCTTCTTCTCTTTCTATGCCATTTTCTGGCTAAGGCTCTTAATTGCTAACTTTTATGACCTCCATGTTAAAGATCTCATGCCACCCAAGATTGCTTTTCAAGGGTAGTATACTCAGTGTTGTTCAGTCAATATAGTCATGTCCCACTCTTAATGTTCCTATGGACCATACTGTTCATGGGGTTTTCTTGGAAGAGAACCTGAAGTGGTTTGCCATTTTCCTCTCCAGTGTCATACTTTGACCCTCTCAGTAAGTTGACATAAAACCCTACTTATAAGAGTCATGGTTGTAGTGAAAAATTATATTTGTTTTTTTTTTAATATTAAAGATCAGTAGCAGAGAGGTATTATGGAAAGAATTAATTAAATTTGGAAGAGTTTCAAAGTCACTTGGCCAAATCAAAGCATTTATTAATAGTGTACAAATTGATTCAGTGTAAATACTCTAACAAAAATATTCAGGGAAGTGTCTTGCATCACTAGAGGCAATAGGGGGTAACACAGTGGTTAGAACACTGGGCCCAGAGACAAGAATATCTGCATTCAAATATTATCTCAAATACTTACTTGTTGTATCATCTTGGGCAAGTCATTTAACTTCTGTTTGCCTCAGTTTCCTTAATTATAAAATGGGGATAATAACACCAATGTTCTTGTGGGGATCAATTGAGGTGATATTTCTTAAGTACTTAGCATGATGCCTGGCATGTGGAAGGCACTTAATAAGATTCTTGTTCCCTTTCCACACTCCTCTCCCACTGCCACCTGTGGGGTTTCCATCTTTATCTAGCTTAGGGAAATGATTCTGTACATGCAATAGCAAATAGGAAGTCAGTTCTATCTGGTCATAACTCAGTTGTTAGATGACCAGAAGCTATTAGGAACTTCAGTTAGGTTAAAAAAAAAAGAGCAAGAACCTCTTTAAAATGAAGCAACCAACATTATACATTATGATCAAGTGCAATTTATACCAGCAATGCAGGGATGGTTTAACATAATGAAAATTATTAATGTAATTGCTTACATCAATAATAAAAGTTTAAAAATCACATGATTTTAGCAATAGAGGCAGATAAAGCTTTTGATAAAGTTCAACACTCATTTTTATTAAAATGCACTTGAAAGTGTTGGTATAAATGTATCTTTCCTTAAATTAATACAAAAGCACTTATCTAAAGCCATCAGTAAGCATTACTTGTAAAGGAGATAAACTAGAAGCCTTCTCAGTAAGATCACGTATAAAATAAGGATGCCTACTGTCACCAATATTATTCAATATTGTATAGGAAATAATAATGGAGTAAAGTAGCAGACTATAAGTTGAATCCACATGACTCATGAGCATTCCTATATGTGAGAAACAAAATTCTGCAATAAGAGATAGAAAATAATTCCAATTAAAATTAATTCTAGAATTATAAAATACCTGGAAGTGCACCTGCTGAAACAAACCTGGGACCTATATGAACAAAATAATATATAAAATCATTTTTATACAAATAATATCAGATATAAATAAATGGAGAAAAATTAATTGTTCATGGGTAGAAAGAGACAATGAATAAAAATGACAATTTTGCTCAAACTAAGTTATATATTCAATGTCATCTCAATTAAATTGCCAAAGAATTTTATGAATTAGAAAATAATAATAATAACAACAACAACAACAATAAAATTCATTTGGAAAAACAAAACAAAATCACAAAACCACAGAAAATATAAGGAAAAATTGTAAAGGGAGGATGTTTATCAGTATCAGATCTGAAACTATATTAGAAAGCAATAATTATCAAAACTTTTTAATACTGGCTAAGAAATAGAGAGGTAGATGAATGGAACAGAGTAGACTTACACTTTATAACATCAAATGAACATAATAATGTTATATTTGACTAGTGTGAAGACTTAACATTTTTGCATAAGAATTTAATATTTGATAAAAAAAATTGGAAAACTGAAAAACAGAATGGTAGAAACTGAGCATAGACCAATACCTTATACCTTTTTCCAAGATAAGGTCAAAATGGATACATGACCTGGATATAAACAGAAATTTTAAAAGAAAATTAGAACACAGAACATAATGCTTAACTAGACTTATGAAAAGGCAAACAATTTATGAATAAATAATTGATAGAAAGCAAAGTTAGATGTGAAATAAATCATTTTAATTGTATTAAATGAAAAATGTCTTTATGCAAATAAAACAAAATTGCTGTGTTCAGAAGGAAAGCAGAAAATTTTGGTAAAAATAGTCCATAGAAATTTTCTCAGATAAATTTTTCAGATCTCAAATATGTAAAGAATTTTGTCAAATCTATAAGAATATGAGTCATCCCCCAGTTGATAAATGGTGAAAGGATATGAACAGGCAGTTTTCCAAAGAAAAAAATCTAAACAATTTAGAGTTTTGTGAAGAAATTCTCTAAATCATTATTGATTAGAGAAATGCAAATTAAAACCTTGAAATATCATTCTACACCTACCAGATTAGCTAAAATGATAGAAGGGAGACTGAAAAATGTTGGACGGGATGTGGCAAATAGGGACATTAATTCTTTATTGGTGGAATAGTTAATAGATTCAACCATTTTGGAAAGCAAACTGGAATTGTGCCCTAAGAGTTATTAAACTACCTATACCCTTTGACCCAAAATTACCATTACTCATCCTATTTCCAAAGATGATTAGAGGAAAAGGAAAAGACTCTATATGTTCTTTTTTTTTTTTAAAGCAATTGGGGTTAAGTAACTTGCTCAAGGTTACATGGCTAGTCATTATTTGTGTGTTGGTGCTCATTTTCTGAGGCTGGATTCGATCTTGGGTCAATCCCAACTCCGAGGCCGGCACTCTTACTCATTGCGCCACCTAGCCACCCTAAGAATCTATATGTTCTAAAATATGTATAGCAGCTCTATTTGTGGTGACACAGAAGTGGAAATTGTAGGGATGCCCGTCAACTGGGGAAATGACTGAACAAGTTGTGGTATATTAATGTGATGGATTGCTAGTCTGCCATAAGAAATGATGGGCTCAGTGATTTTAGAAAACCATGGAAAGACTTGCATAAGACATTGAAGAGTAAAAAGAGCAAAACCTTAGAGAACACTGTTTACAGTAACAGACATATTTTTTTAAGGATGACTTTGAGTGAATAAGTTATTTTATTATAAATAGCAAAATTAACTATAAAGGATATATGAATGAAGACAACACATCCAAACAAAGAACTGATAGACATATGTATGGAAGTTTTACACACACATACACACACACACACACACATACACACACACACACCCCTATTTATATCTAATGGTAGTCATCTGAAGGTAGAGGGAGAAGAAAAAAGAAATTTACATGATAATTTTGTTGTACATATGAAAAGAATACTAAGTTGTACATAGATTTGCAATTTCATGTGCAATCATCTTTTTTATTGTACTATGTTATGGAAATGCTTGTTTTATTCCACAAATTAAAAATACAATTTAAAAAATGAACCAACCTTGGGTAAAGACACTTTAGGTACATTTAACTACAATAATTCTGAACAAGTCAGAAAACTTACCACAAGGCTTGATAGAAACCATTGGAGTAATGGGATATATAAATGTATACATATTCAGTTACCCCCTTTTACTTTTTCTGTCTGCCTCTCTTCTTCTTTATGGGAAGGGCCAAACTGAACCAACATCAATAATTGAGGGGGAGAAACATGGACTTGATGAATTTTTAAATCTTTTCTACTTTTTTTAAAAGTATGAACTTAATAGACACCGATAAACATACATAGTGATAAACAAAGATGAACAGCAACAAGGACTGCACATGAAACTATGAAGTGCTTTGTACAGTTTTACATTAAAATTTGTATTATAGCAACACAATTGCCTTTTAAAATATTTTTTCTGTATCCCTTTTACTCTTCTTGAGTATTGTTTTAATATATCATTTGTGCTCTATTCCTTCTTTTATTTTATTGAATCACTATCACTACCCAACTAATTTCTTCCCTTCTATTTTGAAATGGAAAATTTCCTTGCAACCAATAAGTATAGGCTAGTAAATCAGATTAATACCCTGGATCTTCTGGGAGTATGTCTTTCTACACTCTTATTCCCTCATATTTCTGCCAGGAAGGAGTAAGTATGCTTTATCATCAGTCTTCTGATTGCACAACTTGTAGCATTGGTCACAGCTTTAATGTCTTTGAAAGCTGTCTTCCATTATGTGCGTGTGTTTATGTATGTATGTGTGTAATTGATGAGTATATAATCTGCTCCCATTTCTTTGCTCCAAAAAATGTAGTGCTTAGGAATGTTCTTTTTTTCCATGAGGCTTTCCTCTAAAGCATTTTCAAGCTCTAATATTGTCAATTCACTTAATATTTAAAGAAAAAGTTATGTCAGTCCAGGGAATTATTATACACTCTGCTTTTCATGGTTGGCAAAGTTTCTCCTTCATAGGAGCAAAGAACTTGTTCTCTAGAGCTTGTGCAAAATAACTTCATGAGGTTTTCCATGGCCTTCCCTCATTTAGAGATTAGTTCTTCATCACTAAAATTTTCATTCCTCACTATTTGATCCCTCACAGAACAAAAGGTACATTCAGGTGTGTGTTGGATAAGGCTCAAAACAGTTCCAAAGAGTCAAATTGAGATAGTAGAGGAGAAGAGTTCAGGAAATTAGAATCCTGGAATACTTTCCTCTCCCCATCCACCCAATCCAAAGATTGGGATCCTTAGAAATTTCATTTTCCATTTACTGCTAATGAAGGGTCAAGGATCTCAGCTCCAGGCTTCTAAACCCACATGGGTTTGTGCCTCTATAGTAGTGGTAACATTGCAAAGCTGCCAGACCTTGGAAACTGATGTGTAACTGAGCAGTCATCATCTGCATCCGATCTGGCAGCTGAAGTCAATTTTTTAGTGAAGTCTACAGAGTACAAAGGGAATATGTTCTTTGTTTTCTTGTAAACAACATTTTATTCCTTTAGTTATCATGAAAATAAATTTGAGGATAACCTCATTAAAATGTATAAAGACAAAAATAATGAAAAGAACTTGGCTAGAGCATAGCTCTGTGAGTCATGGAAGAATTGGAAATATTCTGGGAGACAGTTAAAAGCAAATATTAAAGGAAAAAGATAATGGGAGTCCTACTAACATAGAGGTTACCTAGAGCTTAAGAATGAGAGTTCAGGGGTGTAGGAGAAATATGTATGTTTGCATTTGGGTGTAGATGAAAAAGAAAATACAGAGGAGAAGATGCACTAAATTAGATTTCATTTCAACCAAATTCTTTTAAATCATGATTTAAAACGGTATTCTATCATTAGTCAGGAAGTCAGTACAATAATCAGTACAATCAACCCAAGGAATAGTTTTTGCTTTGTGATATAATCTTAATGCATAGCTTAATAAGATTTCATCCTACTTTATCAACAGGTGTGTGCCATTTTAAGAAAGTTCACAGTGCAATTTAAATAATAATTTATTCTGCTTTTGTTTCTAGGTAGGTTTAAAATTTGACCAGATAGCTGATTTATCGATATTGAAGCAAGTATATTACCAAGGACAATGTGAAAAAAAAATTATATAGAATTTCATACATTTTGAGCTATCAACAAATTGCCCTCTCTAGACTGGTATTCTCAATATACACTTTGCCTATAGGGAAGAATTCATGTTCTGCCTTACTCCCTATTCATCTCTTTATTCTCTCTTCTGGTCTTCCACTATTCAATTCAGGCTCTGGCTTTCTTCTACTATTGAACTAAGAGATGAGGAAGTCAGTCCAATGACTCAAGAAGTTTTAGCAACTAGAATTGTTTAGAGGGTTCCATTGATTCTAGTCTGAGTTTTGTTGGGGAAAGCAAATAAAAACTGTCCCTGGAGGTAATACTTCTCTCCCAATTCCTGGAATTCCAGTGTGTGACTAAAGCTATAAACTACTAAGGAACAAGGAAGGTTTCTTTTTAATACTTGCAAGCATTTATCCTAAGTCCTTAATAAATTAGCTATTGTGGTTAGTGGATCATTAGCATGACCTTTTTGAGAATCAAGAATTAATAGCCTTACGAGTACTATTAAAGCTATGCCAAGGATGGAAGTGAATAGAATGGTGTGTTATTGGATGCTGACACTGGCAAGCGGAGTCTGTATTTCATAGGGGACACTTTCTGGATCAGAAGCAGTGTACATAAGGCATGAAAAGAAGAATATAATGGAATATAAAGCTCATCAGGTCTTATTCTATCCCTATTCATCTTCAGTGTGTTCATTGGCAGAATCAAAGGTTTTTTTCAGATTAATTTCTCTTCAGAACAGACTCCAACATACCAGGGAATCTCAGCAAGTATTAATTTATGACTATGATATAACCACTTTCTCACTTTTGTTTTTCATACAAGCTTGCCCATCGGTATAGAACAACAATACAAAAACTTCATCCAATGTCTTAAAAACCTTTATTACTGCAACTTATCTTCTATAAAAAAGAGTGGAATCTAGGATCATTGTTGAATTATAGGAGGCCTTCTAGGACAGTGCATAAAGTAGGGCTTAAGACTGAATAAGAACTCATTATGTATCTATTAATAATAGTCCACTTGGGGTAACTTTTCTTTAGAATATGATAGCAAAAAAAAAAAACAGATTTTAGTTACTTATGATTCTTCCTGCCATGCATATTAGGCAATGATGTGACACTCATTTTTCCAATCTTTTGTCTTCTGTAAATTACATGACAGAAATGTGCAGGTATTAAAATACAGAATTGCAAAAAGACTGATTAAATTCGTTTCAAGTGAACTTGGAATTATCACATGCTCTCTATTAGATAGGATCATGCCTAGCTAGGAAATAATTTCATTTGAAGGAAACTCTATTATATTCTGGGGTTTAGGAACTGGAAATTTAGGGGATTGTTCACAAATTGGGAATGACTGAGTAAATTATGCTCCACCAGAGAAAACTTGTATGAACTAGGTCAGAATGAAGGAAAAACAACCATGGAAACAAGAGGGGGAAAGGGGAAGGGAATAAAAATTTATGTAGCCACCTCCTACAAGCTGAGCACTGTTAAGTGCTTCGACATTTTTTTTTCCTTTGATCCTAACAATAACCTTACAAGATAGGTACTGTTATCATCCCTATTTTGCTATTGAGGAAACTGAGGCAAACATAGTCATTTGCTAATTCATGGGATCTTGAAATGGGGACAGAAACAACTGGTTCTTTCAGTACTTGCCAGGAAAGACCATGATAGCAAGAGGAACTGAGGCTATGATCATACCTTTATAAGGCACAAAGAATGTAGGAGCAGACATGTACAGAAAGTACAGGGAAAAGTGAACTAATGAGATATGGAGGCAAAGGGCATGGGGATGGCGATTGGGTGGTGGAGGAAGGTAGCACGAGGAAGAAAATGGGGAGGAAGAAATCACAGGGAGTAGCTCACCTAACCATCAATAAGAATTGGGGGATATTCAACAGCATGGACACAGATGGAAATGGAAGAGTGCTCAGAGGGCAGGAGATTGACGTTTCATTTTTATAGTCTTTTTTTGAGGGGATGGGGGAAAGACTAATTCTTATCCTTGTCACCTTGGGGTGACATTAACTCGTCCAAATCATTGCACAGCTGTCAGTAAACCTTTAAGTTAACATATCTACCTCATTTCCAATTTATCAGCAGTATTTGATGTTCTGGGGCTTTAACTGCATAAGTCTGGAGCTTATCTAAGATTTATACATCACAGGCCCAAAAGGTTCTGACAGCAAAGCCTAGATTACCTCTCTTGATTCAATACATTAGCAGGATACTACTTTGGGTTATCATATGAGAAAGTTTGAAAATTATGTTCCACTGATCTTTGGGATGGGTTATATGTGACTTCTAGGTTTCCCTTTGCAATCTCACTTTCTATTGTTATTTTACAGTATATTCTTGTAAATTTACTTACTATACTGACTGGAAAGGAGGTGGTGATTAGGAAAGCCAACAACAACATTCAATTTTTGAATTAATTAATTTATTTTTAATTTTCAACCTTCACTTTTACAAGATTTTGAGTTCTAAATTTTCCTTATTTTCCCCTTCCTCCTCTGCAAGACAGCATTATTCAATCTGATGTAGGTTATACATGTAAAATCATTTTAAACATATTTCCATATTAGTCATGTTTTTAAAAAAAGAATCAAAACAAAAGAAAAAATCATGAGAAAAAAAGAGAAAACAGTATGCTTCTATCTGCATTCAGATTCCATAGTTCCTTCTCTGGATGTTGATAGCATTTTCCATCATGCATCTTTCAGAATTGTCTTAGAATAGATCATTGCACTGATGAGAAGAGCTATCTTTATCAAAGTTGGTTATCACACAATGTTGCTATTACTGTGTACAATGTTCTGGTTCTGCTCACTTTACTCAGCATTAGTTTGTATAAGTCTTTCCAGATTTTTCTGAAATTTGAGAGCTCATTGTTTCTTCTAGCACAACAGTGTTCCATCACATTCGTATACTGCAACTTGTTCAGCCATTCCCCAATTGATGGGCATCTACTCAACTTCCAATTTTTACTACCACAAAAAGTGCTGCTCATAAAATTTTTGTGCATGTGGATACTTTTTCCCTTTTTATGATCTCTTTGGTTTACAGAGCTAGTAGTGGTATTGATGAATCAAAAGATATGCAGTTGTATAGCCATTGGAGCATAATTCCCAATTGCTCTTCAAAATGGTTGTATCAATTCACAACTCTAGAACAATGAATTTGTGTTCCAATTTTCCCACATCTTCTACCACATTTATCATTTTCCTGTTTTGTGATGTTAGACAATTTATAGGTGTCATGTGGTATATCAACAATGCAATATTCATAAGGCCTACAGTAACTATAAATGTGCTGATATGGTTATTAATCATAATATGTAACAGGCTTTCTACATGGGGGACATAGCTAGAACATTTTTTTTCAAATACCAGAAAACTGAGTCTCAAAACCATCACAGTAGCTATGGAGTTGGCAAACATAGTTAATGCAGTAAACACCCATATTCTCAAGTCTTCAAAACAGAATAGGCTACATCAGGCAAAGATCCTTCAATCCTCACTCACAGGAACTGCTAATTGTCCACATAGCTCACTCCTAGCAGCTCCAGCCCCCCACAGTTCCCAACCCCATCAGTCCTTAGCAGAAATTCTGGTTGGCTCAAAAAATAAAGGAGTTTGTGCTGCCACTGCTGCGCGCAGCTGCTACCACAGCTGTTTCATCACCAACTCAGCTCCTACTCCCCCTTGCCCCACTGTTCCTGCTATGTCATCAAGTTCAAGGGGCATGGAAGATCCTCAGATCCCATAACCATTATATGTGGTACATCAGAGGTGTTTTGATTTGCATTTTTCTAATATATAGTGATTTGGAACATTTTATTTTCATATGACTATAGACAGTTTCTTCACCTGAAAAATGCCTATTTACGAACTTTGACCATTTATCATTTAGTGAGTGGCTTGTAACCTTAAATATTTGAATCAATTATCCATATATTTTAGAAATGAGGCCTTTTACAGAGACACTTGCTGTAAAAATTGTTTCCCAGCATTTTGCTTGCCTTCTTATTTTGGGTGCATTGGCTTTGTTTGTGCGAATACTTTTTAAAGCAATGTAATCAACATTATCCATTTTTTCATTTCATAACGTTCTTTATTTCAAAAAGAAACAATTTGGTTTACAACTTGTGTCTCTGATAAAGGACTCATTTCTAAAATTTATAGAGAATTGAGCCAAAGCTATATGAATACAAGTCATTCCGCAATTGAGAAATGGTCAAAGGATATGAATAGGAAGTTTTCAGAGAAAGAAATTAAAGATATCTATAAGCATATGAAGAAATGCTCTAAATCACTATTAATTAGAGAAATGCAAATCAAAACAACTCTGAGATACCACATCTCTCAGTCAGATTGGCTAAGATGACAAAACAAGAAAGTGACAAATGCTGGAGAGGATGTGGACAAATTGGAACACTAATACATTGCTGGTGGAGTTGTGAACTTATCCAACCATTCTGGAGAGCAATCTGGAATTATGCCCAAAGGATTATAAATAATATCATACCCTTTGACCCAACAATACCACTTCTAGGGTTATATCCCAAAGAGATCATAGAAGTGGGAGGAAGACCCATATGTACAAAAATATTTTTAGCAGCCCTTTTTGTGGTTGCAAAGAATTGGAAACTAAAGGGGTGCCCATCAATTGGGGAATGGCTAAACAAGTTGTGGTATATGAATGTAATGGAATTTTATTGTGCTATAAGAAACGAGGAGGTGACGGATTTCATAATTACCTGGAGAGACTTATACAAACTGATGCTGAGCGAGAAGAGTAGAATCAGAAGAAATTTGTATACAATCACAGACATACCATATCTGTGATGACCAACTATGACAGACTGGACTCTTTTCAGCAATGCAGTGATATAAGTTAATCCCGAATGACTCAAGAAAGTGAGAAATACGCCATCCAGAGATATAACTAGAAAGAACTGAGCCTGAATCCTGATGGAAGCAAACTAAATGATCTTGTTCTTCTCATTGTTTGGTTTTACTTCTTCCTTACCATCTTTCATCCCACCTAGTACAATATACCTTTGTAATTGGAATAATGTTTAATATGAATGCATTTGCAGACCCTATACTGTACTATATGCTGTCATGAGGGGAGGGGGGAGGGAAGTAAAGGAAATTGAAAAATCAAAAAAAAAAAAAAGAAATAATTTGGGGGGCAGAGCCAAGATCGCGGAGTAGAAACAGGACTTCTGTGTGGCTCCCACTTCCACCTCCTCTAATTCATGTAAAAATGACTAAAACTTTGGAGCTACTGAACCCACAAAATGAAAGAGAGAAGCTAACCTGCCACTGAAGAAAGCCCAGCAGGCTGGCAGGAAGGGGTCACCACAGCACACTGGGAGCCTAGCCCAGCCGTGTATGAGCTGGAGGTTTTAGACTCAGGGAAGCCACAGCCAGCCTCTGGCTGGAGGGACTTCAGATCACCAGCAGCTGTGGTGGTTTCCAGAATTATCAATACATAAATGCCAAAGACAAAGTGAGAGTGCAGTATAGACTTTGGGGGAAGAGAGAGTTCCAGAGTATGGTCTGGCCTTTGCCCCCAGGGTGAGAAGTGTCTGAGGCTCCATGGGCTTGCAGCCATACCTTTGGATGATTCAGAGATCCTGCCCTGCAGACTGTAGGGGAACCAAGTGACCAGCCTGAAGGGTGATCACTCTTGCTTTAACCTGTTTGGATCTGGATCACTGTCTAGGGTGAAGGTCCTGGGGTGTATGACCAGTTTTCCAGCATGTGTGTAGGCTTCAGAGAGGGCAGCCAATCAAGAGAAGTTGAAGGGAGTGGAAATATGTGTGTATGTATACATACATATGTATATGTATATGTGTGTGTGTGTGTGTGTGTGTGTGTGTGTGTATGCGGGTATAAATAGACAAAAGGCACAGGACCAATTGAATAGGAAGGGATAATACTTAAAAGGTGAAATTGAGAGGTGAGAGAGGAATATAATGAGAGGATATGGGGAGAGACAGAATGGGGCAAATTATCTTATGTAGAAGTTGCAAAGGAAAACTGTTTTAATGGAGGCAAAGAACAGGAAGGGAAAAGGGAATGAGTTAGCTGTACTCTCATTGAATTTGGCTTAGAGAGGGAATGACATACACACTAAATAGGGTATCTCACTCTATAGGACAGTTGGGGGGAAGAGAATGAAAGGGGGGATGATGAAAGGGAAATCAGGTTGGGGGGAGGGAAGTTGGGAGCACACACTTTTGAAAAGGGACAGGATCAAAGTAGAGAATAGAACAAGTGGGAGGTGGGATAGGAGGGAGGGAAATATAGTCAGTCTTTCACAATATATCCACCATGGAAATGTTTTGCATAGCTACACATATACAACCTATATTCAATTACTTATCTTCCCATTAAGGGTGGATTACGATGGAGGAAGTGAGAGAATCTGGAATTCAAAATTTTAAAATCAAATGTCTAAATACACACACACACACATATGTATGTGTGTATATATTAATATTATTATTTTATATACAACTGGAAAATAAGATATACAGGCCACTGGGGCATAGAGATCCTTCATTCCCTACTGTAAAGTCAGAGCAGGGAGGGGAGAGTATACAGATTGGGGGAGCTGAATTTCAGTAGGATAACCCTTTTTGGGGTTGGTCAGGAGGGGAAAATGAGGATAAATTCTGTAATTCAAATTGTTGTGGAAATGAATCATGTAAACTAAAAATAAACAAAATTTAACTATAAATAGATAGATAGATAAAAGAGGGGCAAAAAAAAAAGGATACAATCTTAATACTGATTAAGTTACTTGCTCAGGGTCATATAGCTACCAAATATCTTAACCTGGATTTGAATTTAGATCTTCCTGACTCCAAAATTGGAGCTCTGTTCAGGGAAATCATAAGTCCTTGATATATTGCCATTATTATGGACAACAATTCTACCTATTAAATACTGCATGGTCTTTTGCTAATTCATCTTAATGATAAGATTTACATTTCTGTGCATTTTACTTTTTGTCCCATTTTTTTTCACCAAAAATTATACCAAGAAACTCATCCAAAGACTGATAGGACCTAATGACCCTCATTAAGAAGCTGCTTCCCATTAGGCACATTGTATCTCTTGTCACAATGATGTTACAATAGGCAAGTGAGACCAACATCATCTAATTAGTGCTTAGAAAATAAAGGGGGGCATTTCAATTTTAAATAAAGGGCTTCTTACCAGGTGAAGGTTATCAGTTCTGGATACCTGTAAGAAACAGGTGACTTTACTGAGGAAATGAGTTCTTTAATTAGAAGAACAAGTTTAGGAGTCCTACTAGACAACTATACAAGCCATCAGGGTGTGGTTCAAATATACTTTATTCTCTTTTTTCATGACATTTACAATCTCTATGAAGTAGAGAAGAGCAGTAGAGCAGCTGAATGACTAACATACTGCAGTCATGTGTGACTGACTGGAGTGAAATTAAGAATGCAGTTGCCACCTTCTTGGAGGACATTAGGTCAATCAAATCTTTGGACGAGTTTTGTTTTCTTCCCTCCTTGTGCAAATCACATTCCATACTTGGGGTAGTCCGCAGGGGGCTCCCACTAAACACTACCAAATTGGTGCTTTTCATGGCTCTATTGCTGCCTGACATTACTTTTTTAGCTGTTTCCCCGCTCTGGGTGACATTTGACTCTATGGACCAATTTGGACATTGAAATGCTATGAAGAACTCATTCCCCAGAATGGTCTGTTATGAATCTCAGTGAAACAAGTTCTGTCTGAGAAGTATGTTTTGAATTGTTTCTTGTCTCTTTTCTTTCTTCTCCTTGGGCTTCACCTAACACTATGCCGTGCAACTTTCCAATGCCCTTATCATGTAGTTTTTGTTTGTTTGTTTTTGTTTTTAATATTAGGAAAGGAAAATTGTAGCTGGCCTGAGTCATAAAGATGGTTCATATTCAACCTCTGATAGACATGGTCCAATGTGAACTTATAGAAGGCCTTTTTAGCATGCATTCAGTTTTCTAGAATGGTTGCTTATCTATATTGGTAGATGACATTTCTTCATGGGAAATTCTCTATACCACTGAAACCACATATTTAGACACTATTTCCTCCCCAAATTGCAAATTAGACTTTCTCTATATCTTTTTTGAGCCCCTATTAGATTTTAAGTTCTAAGAAAGGAGGCACTGTGCTTCTGTTAAACTCTATGCCCTCCCTTTCAGTGCCAACACCATAGTTTCCATACAGGTGCTTAATAATTTTTTAAATAACAAGAATTCATTTCTTTACCATCTCCCTCACTACAATGAAAAAGAAAAAAAAAACTTTTAAAAGAAGCAAAAACACTTGCATGCATTTTTACTTTAGTTTCCTCGTTTATAATTAGAAATCATAATAATAGTATCCTAGATTTTAGGGAGAAAAATGAGGCAAAAATATCTTTGTAAATATGAAAGATTTTTCATTGATGATTTCTCACTAAATTTTTTTTAAATGTGTTACTGTTACCCCCAGATTTCATTCTTACTCTGGCTATTCAGTTGACTATGTTAAACACTTTTCTTATCATTCAGATATACATTATGGGTTTCCTTCTGTGTTTATTCTTTTTAAATACAATAGGTCAAGCAAGAGCCTAGGGCAAACTCATCAGGGTTAATTGCTGTATCTTTTTAGAAAGAAAGAAATGTTACTTTTAATCCCTCTTTCTTCATTCTTATTCACTGTCTTCTTTTGATCATATTGTATTCTTTACTCGTGATTTCGCCTCTGGTCTGTGGCATACTGGCTCAGTTGAGTTTGTTTCATAAATTTTGCAAATGCTCATTTTCTGAATTAAGGAGATGTGGAGCAGTGACAGGCACTGAAATGTTCGACTGCTTTTTTAGTTCCCAGGGGCTTTCTGATCTGTTACTATGATTCTTTATAATTTGGGTTATTTATCTCTTGTCCTATAAATGTACAAATATCTCAATCATGTGTGTGTGTGTGTGTGTGTGTGTGTGTGTGTGTGTGTGTGTGTAATACTGATTTTCAACTGCTGTAACTACAGCTTGCCTGGTTGCATTTTTGTCATAGGATACAATGTAATTGAATCAACAACAACAGCAACAACAACAACAACAACAACAACAAAAACATATACCTCAGAGCAATGGAAAATGAGACACACTTAAGCAAAAATTCTAACTAGACATAATCATATGTTTGGACCACTCTGAATGTGTGGGTTGAATTGGATCTGTATAGTACAGTGGAATTTTAAGACTTTTGATCTGAGAAAAGGGGTCTGTTGATTTAGTGGCTTGTTATTATGTTGCCCTGAGTGAATTTACCTCGATGGCCCTTGAGTTCTCCCTTTCCTATGTAAGTCTCAAGTTGTCTTTTCTTTTAAGTTATTTGAGTGTGTGTATGTGTGTGTGTATATATATATATATATATATATATATATATATATATATATATGTCCCTATACACTCCAATGATAGAGACTCTCTCTCTCTCTCTCTCTCTCTCGCTCTCTCTCTCTCTCTCTCTCTCTCTCTCTCACAATAAACTTTCATTAACTATTCATTGAATTTAACTGAATTAACCCTATATTATTATTCTCATAGCATGCTTGTTTGAGATTATGTCCCAAGAAAGCTTAGTCTTCACCATTAAAGAGTCATACAAGAAGTTAATCAATCATCCATTTCAAATTCTGTTTTATACAAGATCAAGGGTACTTTCAGATATTACCACTAACAAAGATTAACCCTCTTCCAGTGCCAACTGAAGTCAATTTGTTGCTGTTTCAATAGGATTTGGTGATCTTTCTCACTATGTCTTACAAGGCTATTGGTTTTTACTGAAGAAATTATTTGAGATGCATCTATTTTCCCAAATCCTGTATGGGTTGGGGTTGGGGGTGGGAAATCATTCAATATTTTTCAGAAAATAAAACCTAATCTTCAAAATTCTCCATCAGAAAGAAAAGGTATAAACTAGCTCACTTGCTAAGTTCTGGATAAAACATCAATGATCCATGAGACTAGAGGAAAGCCTTAAAACCAAAGAAAGTCTTACAAAATACCAAACTTCTAGTTCTGAAAATTCTGAATCTGAGGCTTTTGAAGTTCAGTTTATATTGCTTGCTGTGATTAAGCTTGTAGTTTAGTACTTGTTCCATTTAAGTTTATAATATCATGGATCCCATGTATTTTTTTTTCTGCAGAATCAGTAGCTCTAATATATATTCTAGCTGTAAATCCAATAAACTATAAAAGATGGAGAGAGGTTGGGAACTTTCTAATAGACATACTTTTGGAAGGTCAAAGGGTAGGCCAGTACATTAATAAGTGGGCATAGCCTCATGAAAGGGGGATCCCCAGTCTGGTACTACATCAATAGAATTATAATACCAAGACTCAAGTGTCTCTTTCATTGACAGTGAAAGTTCTGGAGTTTTTTTTCTCCTTCTGTGATTCTAAAAATATTACCCAGTGACAAGTTTTCAAACTTCACTTACTTCTCCTCTTCCTTGCAGAATGTTTGGCTATACCTGAGAGTGATACGTGATTGTACATGCTAGATATGAGGAGCTGTGAAAGCATCCACAATAGTGACACCATCACAAATTGTCCTGGTTTACACTGCTTGTTAGTGATAGGCATGGTGCTAGAACTCATGCGTCGTGACTCCCAGTTCAGTGATCTTTTTATTACACAACTCTTCAGGCCAGGAAAAACATACTTCCTGGTAATAGTCAGTACTGAATAAATTCTTATTGATGGATTGGTTGATTCTATGCCTCCTGAGGAATGAAGAACATGAAATAACACAGATGGGATCATAAGATTGCAGAGGTAAAAGGGAACTCAGAGGCCATCTAATATAATCTGCTATATTTTTGCAGATGAAGGAAATGACTCCCAGAAAAGTAGAGTAAATAAAAGAGGTGGGATTTGAAACCAGATCTTAGGTTTCCAGAACCAGTTCTCTTTGGGTAGATCAGGCTTCACTGAGAGCTTCAGAATTAACACTTTATTCTACTTAATATCCATGCCTCCACTTCCCGTAAGGAGTGCTTCATTTTTTCCTTTTGTCTGTTTCAGGTGCTCACCTGCTTCTAATTTTCTAATACATGATTATTCTAATGAGTGGCCAATTAAGTTCCCAATTGTGTTGGAGCACAAGATTAATTTTAAATGTAGGAAAATGTAATTTACTCAGACTAAGTTTGTGGTTTGTTTAGTTCTCATCATCCTGGAGGGAGGTTATCTTCAACATTTCTCTCCCTTACTTTCTTTCCCATAAAAGGACAGCGTAGGAGTGTGTACACCCATGCAGGATAGAATTTTATTCATGATATAAAGAACATCATTAGCCTGTAGTATTTTTTCTAAAATTTGCCATTTTAAATCCTAGTACTCCCCCCACCCCATTTCAGACCTGCCTGCTTAAATTTATAGTTTTAGAATAACCATTTCCAAGATCTATACAACTATTATTCCAGTTACTCTCTTTAGGAATAATTATAATTCTGTTCTTAGTTATCCAGGTATGTGGAGTTATAGGAACCTATCCATGTGCAGCCACTTATTGGATGAATACTTTCTATTTTGGTGTGAAGGGAATGAAGAAAAGCATTGTTTGTTTGGTTGTTTACTTTTCAAACCTCAGGATCCTGGCAAGGAGTAGCCATTATTCTCCTTATGCCCCTGGTCATAAATCAAATCTACTATACTTAGTACTATGCTTACAATATGGTGACTGGTTGAGACTACCCTGGCTCTCATGTTTTCCTGGCCCTTACTGCTGCCAACTGGACAATGACAGCTGTTAAGTTAGAAGTCATGGCTCTGTCGTCTGGTAACAGAAATGATATTAGCTTCATAAACAGACAGAACATTAACATTTCCTATGTCCCTGCAATCATTATCACAAAGGCAAAGAGGTCAAACTAACCTCCTCTGAGTGATTAACAGATTCTTGTTCACTTGACTTCAAAAGGGAAAGGATATTTTTTCACTTGATTTCTCCAGTATAGAGAGACCAGGGAGATTGGGAACAGCTTAAGTGGAGTACAAGAAGATTGCTGATTTTGTTGCTGGCAGAGTTGTACAATGAAAGCAAGGGTGCAGACCCTGAGTTCTTCATAAAACTGGTTTTCTTTTTCTTAGCTTAATTTTCATGCAAATGTCTGATGGTGATATTAGAATGCTGTTCACAGTTGGCCATTTCTATAGGTCTTATGATCACTGATGCTTTTCCTTATACCTATGAAAGAGTGCCTAGATAGTACCTCTCCGGAAAATGCAGACAGATCTGTGTGTGTGTGTGTGTGTGTGTGTGTGTGTGTAGCAATGGCTTTGAGACACTATTCCTAGCCAACCAAAGAGATTCTTGGGATTAAAAGGAACTACATTGTCAAGAAAAATCCTCTGTGTGTATTTATTTATTTATTTATTTTTATAGAGGGTTGGTGTTCCTGAAATTGGTTTTAAGGATATAGGCTCATAGTCAGATATTTAATATGAGTAGCTAAGAACTGTCTAACTTGAAATTAGATAATTGTCTAGCATCAAGAACCATGAGTCATTACTAAACAAAGGCAAATGATAGAATAGTTTTATTTTGAGAAATTATTCTTACTTTTGTTGGTTCCATAACTAGGAATAATCTCAAAGGCTAGGCACTCCTTAATAGGTATGAGCTAAAAGCATCAGTGATCATAAGACCTATAGAAATGGCCAACTGAGGGGCAGCTAGGTGGCACAGTGAATAGAGTACTGGCCCTGGGGTCAGGAGGATCTGAGTTCAAATCTGACCTCAAACACTTGACACACAGCACACTTACTAGCCGTGTGTCTTTGGGTAAGTCACCTAACCTCAACTGCCCTACAAAAATAAAAAAAAAAAAGAAGGGTGGAGTCGGGGTGGCTATGTCGCACAGTGAATAGAGCACTGGCTCTAGAGTCAGGAGGACCTGAGTTCAAATATGACCTCAGACAGTTAACACACACACACACACACACACACACACACACAAACCTAGATGTGTGACCTTGGGCAAGTCACTTAACCCAAATTGCCCTACATTCCCCCTCCAAAATAAATAAATAAATAAAAGAAATGGCCCACTGAGAATAGCATTCTAATATCACCATCAGACATCAGTAACACTCCAGGTGCAAATGACATGTAAATTGCTTTGGTCATGTACATATCCTAGTCTGTATCCCATCAATGCATGTGTTTTGGTCATATGTGTTCTCTTCATGTATAATCTATGAGCATTAATTTTTCTACATATGTGCTTCCCCATTGGTCACGTGGTACCCTACTACAGATTATACCGCTTGTATAATTAGAGCTACTGTTGCTCAACATTTTATTTGACATATTTTTAAAGTTGTCTTTTGTTTTATTTAATGAGTTCAAGAGCTGGTATAAGTAAACATCATGGATGGGGGCTCAAGAGCTAGAATTGAGAGGGGGTGCATATTCAGGGTTTCACAAGCAAAATTTAAGTTTTTCTAAGACTTTTGGTATATCTTGTATAAGGAGCGATATTGATTCAGAAACATAATCTGTTAAGTGTGTGTGGAAATTATAACAGTGGGATTTAGATATTCAATAATGATCTTAGGCCCAACATTCTCCTTGGAATGAATCTGCCTCTGTAGATGCAAATACCCAGAATATATATGCACACACTTGCTCATATGTATACATATATGTATACAAATACACGTATGTACATATATGTATGTAAATTATACAGGTATATTTGTGTGTTATATATTCATATAGATATGTTCAATAATGTGCATTGTGTGTATGTGTGTGTATGTATGTATACACAAAAAGGCTCCCAATACAACTCTCTAGGGTGCTATTCCACCTTCTGAGCTGGCATTGAACATTAATGCCCATTTGTTAGATCCAGTCATATAAACAGTACTGAATCTGCCTAAGTGCACAGTGATCTGTACAATACATCTATACTTGGGCTTTTTTTTTTACCTCCACAAGCAAAACATTAGAATAATTTGTTCACAATTAGACCCACTATATCTCTAGAATACCAGTGATTTACTAGTCAAGTAAGTGAAAAAATGAAATAAGATTATTCTGGGATGACTTGGGTTTTTTTTGGCGGGGCGGGGGAGGGAAGGTAGGGCAATTGGGGTTAAGTGACTTGCCCAAGGTCACATGGCTAGTTTTTGTTTTAAGTGTCTCATGCTGGATTTGAACTCAAGTCCTCCTGACTCCAGGGCTGGTGCTCTATTCACTGCACCACCTATCGGCCCCTGGGATGACTTGTTCTAGATGAAATTATATTGGCTCTTTGTAGGCCATCACTTCCTTTTCTAGGTATTTGCTACCAATCCTTTAATAACATATTCTGTAATTTTCTCAATGATCAAAACAAAAATCACGGGTTTATATTTTCTGACTTCATTTTCTTTATTTTTGAAAATCAATACAATATCTGCCTTCTTCTAATCCTATACCTCTCCCTTTCTCCAAAATCAAGACATTATCAGAGGTTCAGCAGTCATATCTACCAATTCTTTTAATGCCATGCAATTGAAGTCATCTAGACTTGGAGACTTTAATTTGTCAATGGCTGTTAGGTGCTCTCAGAATTACTCTACTTAACTTCAATAAGCATTTATTTGTATCTGCTATGTACTACACACACAACTCTGAACTATGCACAAGAAAAACAGAGTCAAAAAATTAAAACAGTCCTTTTCTGCAAGGGGCTCTCATTCTATCTTAGTTATCCAAAGCATATTAGCCACTTCTGTTCTTTTCTTTCTAGTCCAAGTATTATTTACATTGTCAGAGAAAAGCAATAGCAAAATAAAAGTTGGACATTTCTACTTTCTTTCTGAAATTGGACTTCATCATCCCATCAGTGGTCCTGTCCTTTCTTTGAACATCTTCTTCCCTCCAATATAGTTTTCTTTTAAACCTACAATTTCCTTTTCTCTCCTTGGTTTTCCTTTATAATCTTAACTCATTTGAAGGGTTGGTATTTTCAACACCTTTCTTACAAGTTTGTGTCACTTTGTTTATTCATCCTTATAACTGGCCTTTGCTTCTATTTCTATAACTATTCTATTAAAATTTAAGCTGGTTACTGAGTTCCCTTTGTATCAACATCAGTATCTTCATAAAATATCCCATTTTCCTTGTCACTATATATGCTTCTCTTTGGATTTGCAGAATTTTTCTTTAGTGTATAAGGATGGAGTAAAAATTCCCCAATTTCATTTCTTTTTTTTTCTGAGTTTTTTTTTTTTCTTTTTGAAGGGGGGAAGGCAGGGCAATTGAGGTTAAGTGACTTGCCCGATGTCACAGGGCTAGTAAGTGTTAAGTCTCTGAGTCCATATTTGAACTCAGGTCCTACTGACTCCAGGGCCAGTTTTCTATTCACTGTACCACCTAACTGCCCACATTTTCTTTATTTCTGATACCTCAGATGAGAACATATTTCAACAAGGTTTGCTAATATAATTCATAATTTGACTTTGGTTAGAGAACTTAAGTCAAAGAAGTTGTACTTACCATTCCCGTGGGATCTTTGAAATCTAATCTCCCCAAATCTGGACTACATATCACATGATGACTCTGTGTGTTTGTGTGTGTGTATGTGTATGTGTGTGTGTGTGTGTGAGTGTGTATGTGTGTTCCATCCCAAATGTTAAGATGGAATGATCACTTTCACACAGGATCTACATTATTTCTGCCTCAACAACCAGTTCTTTCTTGTTAGTTTCATTAAAGATGATATTTTCAAGTGTTTTGAGTTTTATTCAAGACCAACTGTTCATTACTTAGTTTATGTTTATGGAGGATTCCCCTCACCTACCTCCAGACCTCTTTTTTTAGTCCTTTTTATGAAACTTTACTATTTTCATAAAAGAGTAAAGTATTTTAGTAAGACAAGTAACAACAATATTTCCTATGTAAATCTGAGACACCCTCATACAAATGCACATATTATCAGAGAAAAGATAGGGAACACATGTGAAGGGACACAGCCAAAGGAAACTATTGTGGAAGGGCAGATATCTGGCAAGGGTATATATAAAGACCAACTGCTCATTCCTCCAAAGCTTTAGGGCCATCAGTATGTTCTTATGATGTCATCACCCTGCTGCCTGATCTTTAATGATTTGGGTGTACAATCTTTCTTAGGCATGTAGTCTCTCTCAAGCATACAGGTTTTCTGAGTAGTTCCTCCAGGGTTTTGTTTCCTCCAGACCTCATGTAGTCACTGCTAGATGGTGGTCTATCAGCTAAACTTCTGTCTGTTACAATGTCTAGACTTCATCTATTTTGAGCACCACTTGGTCATCTCAGTTCCCATTAGCTGTGAGGTAATGACTAGCAATCTTCTCCAAGATAAGGTTAGGCTGACAAACCTCTCAGACCTTTCTAGTCTTGCACTTTACTTCCCTCCATATAGTCTACTATCCAGCAACATTAGATGTTTTGCTGTTGTTTTTTTCACAAAAAACTCCATCTCCTGATTTTGTTCCTTTTCACTGACTGTTCTTTATAACTGGAATATTCTTCCTCCTCATCTGTAGTTTCTGGCTTCCCTGGCCTCCTAAAAATCTCACTTCACATTCTGTGTTCTGCAAAAGGCCTCTCCTGTCACCTCCCCCTGCTGTACAGACCCTATAGTTCATTCCCTTTACCCCTTCAGAATCATCTTAGTGGGTGAACTTTTTAATAAACCTTTAAGGGTTTTATGACCCTGTATCACCCCATTTTCTCAGTCCTGATATAACTTTGACTTCTCCCGTGAAAAAAGGATTGGAAAGGGTTAAAAAAATAACAAAGCAAAACAAAATAACAACAATGAAACCCTCTATGGAGTTAACTGGAGGCATCATTCTTTTATTCCAAATGCATGCCTTTAATTAGTTTATGTTATCTACTACACGCCTTCTGAAACTGACAACTCTGGACTCTGTTTCTTTTCTTCCTAATAGAAATAGAGATCATGAAGCTTCAAGAGAATGCTGCTGTAATTAGAGACATCAGGTTTTACCTGCTTGACTATGTGTGATTTAAAAAAAAATTCCTTTGGGTACCTACTCATCTCACTTTCTTCTAAGATAGTCGTTGTCCTAAAACTGCCAAATATCTTTCTGTTTTCATTGCTAGATTGAAGACCTAATTTTTACATTTGGCATTTGCTTAATCTTGTTTTAACCTTTTCCAAGTTTTCTTAATTTTTGATAGAAAGTGCTGTCTGAACTTCAGGGAGCTGAAGAGAGCAGCATTAAGGTAACTTTATTCAGACCTCAAAGGTTTTCAGCACAAATTATGGGCTATTGCCAGTCTTCCAAGGTAGAGGAAAATTACAAGTGCTGGTGTGGTGCTTGGGAAAGCCAGGTAACACCAGGTACCATAGCAAGTGATGATGCTAGGCAGAATAAAAAGAAGAGGGCACTCTCCATAGGATAGGTCTGCACGACCTTTATGTCACTAGAGAAAGATACTTTCATTTAACTGTAATTAAAAATAGAGACTCTCACATATTTTCATAGGAGTTCTTCTAGTTGATCTGACTGTTTAAAGTAATTGAGAGCATTTCAGTTTTATTTTTTCACAATAGAGCCTACATATAGTACTGATTTACCTTCTTAGTGTGGCCAACTATTCAGTTTTCCAAGTTTAAGTATTATGTTTTTCCCATGCTAATATAAATTGTTTCATTTTTCTCCCATCAATTTTCCACAAATCAAGGGCCCAACTTTTTCATGCTGCTTTCAAAGTCTTCATCCTAAAGCATAGCTCCAATCACACTACTAACCAGCTAGGTAGCATAGTGGATAGGACACTGGACTTGGAATAAGGAATACTAATCTTCATGATATCAAATCCATTCTTAAACATTTACTAGTTGTGTGACCCTTGACAAATTACTTAACCCATTTTCCTTCAGTTTCCTCATCTGCAAAATGAAGCTGGAGAAAGAAAGGGCAAACCACTCAAGTGTCTCTACCAAGAAACCCCCCAAATGGGTCATGAAGTGTCAGACAGGACCAAAATGACACAACAACAGCAACAAAATATCCAAAACCCTGTCCAAAACACACCAGAGGCTTGCCATTACTGATGGGAGAAAATATAAATTTCTTAGCCTAGCATTCTGGTTCTTCCATGGTCTACTCATTTCATTTCTGAGCCTTCTCTTGTGTGCATTCTAGATGCCCACCAAGTTAGACTACTTCCTGTTACAGGTTTGTCTTCTCCCATGTCTTCTATGTGGTTTTGTGCATAACCTTTCTTATCCACATATAAAATGCATGCCTCTTGCTACTTTCTCTTCTGAAGTGTTTTCTTCCTTGAAGTCCCAAGTCAAGTCTCATCACTGTCCCCAAACCCATTCCATCATACCTTTTATCATCCTTCCAGCTAAAAGAGACCATTCCCTCCTTCAATCTGTCATGCCCCATTGTTGGATCCATTCTATTCACCTATATTATAGTTATGTATGCACATTTCTTATTCCAAAGCTTAGCTGTAGTAAAGTCAATTAAAAACATATTCTGAATTGAATTAAAGTCAATTCTTCCTTGGCAGAGGTTTTAGTGGTGTTGGAGAAAATACAGATGCTGGGAAAGAGGTACTAGTCAGTGGCAGGTGATATGCTAAGCACATAAAATATAGATAAAATGAAAGAAGTCCGAGCTCCCTAGGAAATCCAATCAAATGGGGAAAGAGAGCACACAAAAATGAACTGAAAAGTGAAGCACAAACTTGGAGTGGGCTCTGGCTCCAGCCACTTCCAATACCTGTAAAAAATGACTCTAAACAAATTTTGAAGCTACAGAACCCGCAAAATGACAGAGAGAAACAAATCTCCCAATGAAGGCAGCCCAGCAGGCTGACAGGAAAGGTTTATCATAGTGCTGGGAGCCAAGCACAGTCCCTCATGAGCCCCAGTTCTGGCCCTAGGGTGGCCCAGATGGGCCAGAGCAGACTTCAGGAGAGTGAGTAACCAGCAGCTATAGCAGTTTCCAAACTTCTTAAACCATAAACACAAAAGAGAAAATAAAAGGTCAGTGGGGAACTCTGTTGGAAGGGTGAAGGAAGAGTGCCATCTGGCCCCTACCCCCAGGGTGAGAAGTAGTGGAGTCATAGAGGCTACATGGCTGGTTTCAGAGCTCCTGGCCTGCAGATAGTAGGGGGACCAAGCAACCATTCAGAGGGTAATCACTCTTGCTTGGATCTGGATTGAGGTCTTAGGTGGTGGTTCTGGGATGTGTCAGAGCTTGTGGGGGGTGAAGAGAGAGCACCAAACTAATAGCTCCAGCAATTGTGAAAACCCCAGCAATTTGGGACATAGCTATCTCCATTCTGTAAGCAGAGTTCTACCATGGCAAAAATCTCAAAAGTTAAGTAATTGGCTGGCAGTATGAGCAAGCAGAGAAAGCAGAATCAGACCATACAATCCTTTTTGGAGACAAAGAGGATTAAAGCATGGAAGTGGTGGAAGACAACAAAGTCAGAACTCCTGCATTAAAACCTTCCAAGAAAAATATGAATTGGTCACAGGTCGTGGAAGAGCTCAAGAAGGATTTTGAAAATCAAGAAAGAGGAGGTGGAGCCAAGATGGCAGAAAGGAGGCAGGAACTTTTCTAAGCTCCTCCATAAATTGTCACTAAACTTTAAAAAGTGAATCTAAACAGGAGAAAGAAGAAAACCAAACTATGAGTATCAAACACGAAAAGGGTAAATCTAGCTCCAATTAAGAGGAAATTAAAACAATAATTAGGAATTATTTTGCCAAATTGTATGGACATAAATCTGACAATCTTAGTGAAATGGATGAATATTTACAAAAATATAAATTTCCCAGATTAACTGAAAAGAAAGTAAATTACTTAACCCCAGGATCAAAGCATGGAACAGGAGGAAGAGAGCAAAGTCAGAACTCCTGCACCAGAAGTTCCCAAGAAAAAAAAAGCTGCTTACAGGCCATAGAAGGATTTTGAAAACCAAATAAGAGTAATGAAGGAAAAATTGGGAAGAAAAATGAAAATGGTGCAAGAAAACTATGAAAAAAGAGTCAACAACCTGACTGAAGAAAACAACACCTTCAAAATAGACTAACTGAAATTGCAAAAAGAGGCTCAAAAAGCCATTGAGAAGAATGCTTTAAAAATCTGAATTTGCCAGATGGAAAAAGAATCTCAAAAGCTCACTGAAGAGAATCATTCCTTCAGAATTATATTGGAGAAAATGGAAGCTAGTGACTTTATGAGAAATCAAGATACTATTGAACAGGTCCAAACAAATGAAAAAAATAGAAGGCAATGTGAAATATATCATTGGGGAAACCACTGACCTTGAAAATAGATCCAGGAGAGATAATTTAAAAATTATTGGAATACCTGAAAACCATGATCAAAAAAAGAACCTAGAAATCACCCTTCAAGAAATTCTCAAACTGCCCTGATGTTTTAGAACCAGAGGGTAAAATAGAGGTTGAAAGAATCCACCTGTCACCTCCTGAAAAAGATCTCAAAAAGAAAACTCCTAGGAATATTATAGCCAGGTTCCAGAGTTCCCAGATCAGGGAGAAAATATTAAAAGCAGCCAGGAAGAAATAATTTGAATACTGTGGAAATATAATCAGGATAACACAGGATCTGGAATCTTCTACACTGAGGGATTGAAGGGCTTGGAGTATGATATTCTGGAGGTCAGAGAAGCTGGAATTAAAACCAAGGATCACCTACCTGACAAAACTAAGTATCATGTTTCAGGGGAAAATATGGCCATTCAATGGAATGGAGGACATTCAAGCGTTCTTGTTGAAAACACGAGCGTTGAAAAGAAAATTTGACATTCAGCTACAAGAAGCAAGAGAAGCATGAGAAGGTAAACAAGGAAAAGAAATCACAAGGAACTTATCAAAGTTGAACTGCTTACATTCTTACATGGAAAAATGTTAATTGTAACTTATGAAGCTTTTCTCAGTATGAAAATAGTTGAAGGGAATAGAAATGTATATACATATATATGTATACATAAATATATATGTCTATATAGGAGGGTATATGGGCACACGAATGCATATATGAATATGTGTATATATTGTATAGGTATACATAGACAGTGGGCATAGGACGAGTCGAATAGGAAGGGATGATACTTAAAAGATGAAATTAAGAGTTGAGAGAGGAATATAATGAGAGGAGATGGGGAGAGATAGAATGGGGTAAATTATTACATATAGAAGAGGCAAGGGAAAACTGTTACAATAGAGGGTAAGAATAGGAAGGCAAAAGGGAATGAGTCAAACTTATTCTCAATGAATTTGTTTTAGGGAGGGAATGACATACACACTAAATAGTGTATCTCACCTTACAGGAGAGTAGGGGGGAAGGGGATGATGGAAGGAAGGGGAGGGAAGTTGAAAGCACCTACTTTTGAAAAGGGACAGGATGAAAGTAGAGAATAGAACAAGTGGGAAGTGGGATAGGATGGAGGGAAATATAATCAGTCTTTCATAATATATCCACTATGGAAATATTTTGCATAGCTACACATATACAACCTATATTGAATTGCTTATCTTCCTTGTAAAGGTGTGTGACAAGGGAGGTAGGGAAAAAATCTGGAATTTAAAGGTTTAAAATCAAATGTTTTAAATATATATAATTATTTTACATGTAAATGGGAAATAAGATACACAGGCACTGGGGCATAGAGGTCCACCATGCTCTAATGAAAAGCCAGAGGGGTGATGGGGGAAGATATGGGAGAGAGCAGATTGTGGGAGGGGATATCCAGTGGGATTGCTGTTTTGGGTTGGTGGGTAAGGGAAAAATAGGGAGAAAATTTGCACTCCAAAACCTTGTGGAAATGAATAATGTAAACTAAAAAAGAAAAAAAATTAAAAAAAGAATTTAATAAATTTTTCCAAAAAAAAAAAATGCTCTAAATCACTCTTGATTAGAGAAATGCAAAACAAAACAAACAAAAAAACAAAACTCTGAGATACCACGTCTCACCAGCCAGACTGGATAAG
Organism: Gymnobelideus leadbeateri; assembly: GCA_011680675.1. Classification (NCBI taxonomy): domain Eukaryota; kingdom Metazoa; phylum Chordata; class Mammalia; order Diprotodontia; family Petauridae; genus Gymnobelideus; species Gymnobelideus leadbeateri. The sequence goes on along the minus strand of WOXC01010335.1, from coordinate 26,743 downwards.
ATCACAAAACAGGAAAATGACATATTCTGGAGAAGATGTGGAAAAATTGGAACACTAATGCACTGTTGGTGGAGTTGTAAACTGATTCAACCATTCTGGAGAGCAATCTGGAACTATGCCCAAAGGGCTATAAATAATTTCATACCCTTTCACCAAGCAATACCATTTTTAGGTCTGTATCCCAAAGAGATCATAGAAGTGGGAAAACCATATATACAAAAATATTTATAGCAGCTCATTTTGTTTTAGCGAAGAATTGAAAATTAAGGGAATGCCCATCAATTGGGGAATGGCTAAACAAGTTGTGGTATACGAATGTAATGGAATACTATTGTGCTATGAGAAATGAGGAGCAGACAGTCTTCAGATTTACCTGGAGAGACTTATACACACAGATGCTAAGTGAGAAGAACAGAACCAGGAGAAATGTGTACACAATTACAGATACAATGTATGTGTGACAACCAACTTTGATAGACTGGACCCTTCTCAGCAATGCAAAGTTATAAGACAATTCCAAAAGGCTCATGATTGGAAAGAGATGTCTACATTCAGAGAAAGAACTAAAAAACAAAAACAAACAAACAAACAAACAAAATAAAACAGAGTCTGGGGCAGCTAGGTGGCTCAGAGAGTAGAGCGCTGGCCCTGGAGTCAGAAGGACCTGAGTTTGGATCCGGCTTCAGACACTTAATGCACACACAAACAAAAACCTAGCCGTGTGACCTTGGGCAAGTTACTTAACCCCAATTGCCCTCCAAAAAAAGGCAAAAAAAAAAGAGTCTGAATGCAGAGTGAAGCAAACTACTTTCTCTCTTGTTTTTTCTTGTTTGGTTTCTTTAGTTTCAAATTTTCTCCCACTTTCACTTTAGATATTAGTCAGGTTGTAAAGAAGGATTTAAATAGATGGGAATGAACAATAGGAAAGATTTCAATCCTTCTTTACAACCTGACTAATATCTAAAGTGAAAGTGGGAGAAAATTTGAAACTAAAGAAATTGTGGAACTGAATCTTGTGAACTAAAAGTAAACAAACAAATTAATAAAGGCAAAAAGAAATACAAAAAATTGAATCAAGCAAGAGAAGTAGAGGAAAAATTGGGAAGAGAAATGAAAATGATGCAAGAAAATCATAAAAAATGCATCAATAGTCTACTAAAGGAGACCCAAAAAATACTGAAAATATAACGCGTGAAAAAGTAGACTATCTCAAATGGCAAAAGAGGCCCAAGAAGTCAATGAGGAGAATGTCTTAAAAAGCCAAATTTGCCAGATGGAAAAGGAATTTGAAAAACTCACTGAAGAGAATAATTCCTTCAAAATTAGACTGGAGCTATTGGAAGCTAATGACTTTATGAGAAATCAAGATAATATAAAACAGATACAAACAAATGAAAAAATAGAAGGCAATGTGAAAGATCTCATTGGAAAAACCACTGATCTAGAAAATAGATCCAGGAGATATAATTTTAAAATTTTTTGGACTACCTGAAAGCCATGATCAAAAAAAGCGCTTAGACAGCATCTTTCAAGAAATTATCAAGCAAAATTGCCATGATATTCTGGAACCAGAGGATAAAACAGAAATTGAAACAACTGACCAATTGCCTTTTGAAAAATATCCACAAAAGAGAACTTCTAGGAATATTATAGCCAAAGTCTAGAGTTCCCACATCAAGGAGAAAGTACTTCAAGCAGTCAGGAAGAAACAATATGAGTACTGTGGAAACACAATCAGGATAACACAAGACCTAGCAACTTCTACATTAAAGGATTGAAGGGCTTGGGATATGACATTTCAGAGGTCAAAGGAGCTAGGATTAAAACCAAGAATCACCTACACAGCAAAACTGAGTATAATGCTTCAGGGGAAAATATGTTCATTCAATGAAACAGAATTTTCAAACATTCTTGATGAAGAAACCAGAGCTGAACAGAAAATTTGACCTTCAAATATAAGAAGCAAGAGAAGCATGGAAGGTAAACAGGAAAAAGAAATCATAAGGAATGTATGATAAGTTCAACTTAAAGTTGAGCTATTTACATTCCTGCATGGAAAAATGATGATGGTAACTCATGAGACTTTTCTCAATATGAGGATAATTGAAGGGAATATATATATATATATATATATATATATACATGTATACACATATATATGTATGTATGTATGTATGTATATATGTGTGTGTGTGTGTGTATACACACACATATATATGTATGTATGTATAGGAGGGTGTATGTGTGTATAAATATATAAGTGGGCGAGTGCCTATGTGTGTACATGTATACATAGATAGAGGACACAGAATAATTTGAATATAAAGGGATGCTATCTAAAAATAAAATTAAAAGATGAGAGAGGAATATATTGGGAGAATGATAAAGGGAAATGTAGATTAGGGTAAATTATCACATATAAAAGAAACAAGAGAACACTTAGAATGGAGGGGAAGAGCAGGAATGTGAAAGGGAATGGGTCAACCTTACTCTCATTGAATTTGGCTTAAGAAAGGAATAACATACACATTAAATTGGGTATCTTACCCTACAGGAAAGCAGGGGGGAAGGGGATAAGAGGGGGGATTGTAGAAGAGAGGGCATATTGGGGAGAGGGTAGTTAGAAGCAAACACTTTTGAAAAAGGACAGGATCAAAGTAGAAAATAGAATAAGTGGGGGTGGGATAGGATGGAGGGAAATATAGTTAGTCTTTCACAATATAACTACTATGAAAATGTTTTGTGTAACTACACATGTACAACCTATCTTGAATTGCTTTTCTTCCCAGTGGGGGGTAGGTGAGGAGGGAAGAAGGAAAAGACTCTGAAAACTCAAAGTTTCAAAAACAAATGTTAAAAAAAATATTTTTTACATGCAACTGGGAAATAAGATATACAGGCACTGGGGTATAGAAATCCATCTTGCCCTACTAGAAAGTTAGGGGGCTGGGGAAGGATATAACATAGGACAGATTAGGGGAAGGGGCTCAATATTTTGGGTGGGTGGTAAGGAAAAGATGGGGAGAAAATTTTGTAACGCAAAATCTTGTGGAAATGAATGTTGAAAACTAAAAATAAATAAATAAATCAGAAAAAAAGAAAGCTTCTCATGCTGACATCTACACTTCAATGATATGGACTATCTTGAGTCACGAAAAACAAATAAACAATAGTAAAATAAAAACATTTACTTTTGATCATTTATCATGATTTTGAGCCTTTGTTAACCTGGAAACTTCTATATCCATCATATGTGGGTGCCAAGCAAAGTAAAGTATTTCTATTCTTGAAGAAAGAAGGTACTGCATTGTTATGAGACTGAGATACATGCCTGGATATCTCTGGAGAAATTCTACCATATTAAAGTGCTGTTCCACTGCAATGATATTTCAGTCACCTTATGGATCAGTCTGCCAATATATTTTCTCTCTCTTTTTATTAGGAGAATAGATTCTCTCACACTGTAAGTGGCTGTAAACTTTTAAAATATGTCTTTTCTAAAATAGGGGGAAATAATGGTATATTTACTATTCATGTATTCTGGAATGCAAACACTATAACACTGTTGCATTTAATAAGGACAAAGTTCAGAAAGAATAAAAAGGAAGGAAAATGTGACCATTACAATACTTTTGTTGGTGGAAGCTATAGAATATTTTATGATTTGTAACCAAGATTTCGGTCATCAATGGAATTGCCTCTGAAATTCAGATTAAAATTATGACTTCAAATCTCAGGATTATTACTGTGGGACAATACTGACAAACTATGATTATATTTTCCAACAAACTAGATCATTACCCATTCAGAAGGGGCAAATCTGGATGAGAAAGTGTTTCAAAGTGACCCTTTGGAAGAGGAAAATAAAATTTAAACTCAATTTAATTTTTCCCTAACTTTATTTTTGTTCAGTGATACATTTCATTAAATTATGACTCCTTCATTTTAAAATATATTTTTATGCCTTAATTTTCAAATACATCCATTCTCACCTTCCTACCTGGAAAACTATCCCTTGTAATGATTACAGAAAAAAATGTTTAGAAAAACAACCCCCTTTGCCCTGTCTGATACTATATTTCCCAACTCATCTGTGCAGATAATTGTCAACTCCTCTTCAGGAACAAGCCTGGTCATCATATTTGCAAAGTTTTCTTTCTTTAATATAGCCATTTACATTATTGCAATAATTATGTAGATTGCTTGGTTCTGATTGCTTTACAGTTAATCTTAATCTTTTTACAATCATCTGAATTCACATTTGTTGCGAGGGTATAGCATAATGTGGGCCTTGAAGTCAGGAAGACTCAAGTTTGAATTTTGCCTCATACATTAGCTTTGCTAACTTGGGCAAGTAACACCCCTCTCAGTCTAAGTTTTCTCATCTTTAAAAGGAGGGTAATTATAGCACCTACCTTACACGACTGCATTTTTCAAACCTTGAAAGTGCAATGTAGACGCTAGTCAATATTATTATTTCTTATAGAGGTTACTAAGTGGTACAGTGGATAGAGTGTTGCACTTGGAGTCAGGATATATCCGAGTTAAAATTCTGCCTCAGATATTTATTAACTGTGTGACCCTGGGCAAGTCACTTGACCTATGTCTCATTTTCCTCGAATATAATATGAGGGTAATAATAGTACCTACTTCCCAGAGTTGTTTTAAGTACAAAATGAAATAGCAATTGTAATATACTTTGCAACCCTTAAAGTGCTATATAAATGCTAGCTATTTGTGATGATGATACAATTGCCCTTGCATTCATGCACTATAATCTGTTTTGTCATTCTTGAATCTATGTCATCTATTTTGTTTTCAGTTAACAAGAGAAAATACTTCAAGAAAGTTTCTCAGCCAGAAAAACCTGATTGAGATGGGGAGGCAAAGTGCCTCTTGGGAAGAGAGAGACAATTCAATTCCCTTTCATGTTCATTTCTCAAGTTGTTTTTATTCAGTTGCTTCTGTCATATCTGACTCTCCATGATCCCATTTGGGGTTTTCCTAGAAGAGAAGCATTGGAATAGTTTGCCGATTCCTTCTCCAACTCATTTTATAGTTGAGGAAACTGAAACAAATAGGTTTAAGTGACTTGCCCAGGGTCATATAAGTAGTAAGTGTCTGAGTCCAGATTTGAACTCATGAAGATGAATTTTCCTGACATTAAGCCCAGCATTCTATCTATTATACTGCATATACTTGATACCTGAAGTAAGTCCATGAAAAGAACACACCAACCACATACAAGGGATTCTTATTTACTGTGGTCACAATAAATGAAAGGAACAAAAAGATATTAATAAGAATGGTGTGTGTACCAGTCAAATTAGTTACTACAAACAAACTTGACCAGATGCGGTCTTTGGACAAGGGGACAACTAACAATATCTAACTAAAATGTTATTTTAATAATTTAGATAAAAACCAAACTACTCAAAAAAGCTGAATATATGAGAGCTATTGCAAGCTGTTACAATTTCTTATTGTAGCTCCCAGGACTTAAAGGCCTTTCCACATGAAACTTTACCTACTGAACTCTCTCATCTCTTCAAAGAACTACATTAGAAAAACAATTATTCCTTGCCTTCATTTTTCTCTCCCAACAAAATCATCAGTCACTGCTTCTGGTTACCTAATTTTCAATTCAATAAATATGTATTATATACCCCTAATGTGCAATGTGCCATACTAAATGTTGGGGTTACAAAGATAAAATTATAATAAGTCCTGCACATACATAGATAGGTAAATACATGGCAATTGAAGTAGAGAGAAAGGTGAAGAGTTCAACAAATAACTTTGACTAAGAGGTGATACCTGAGCTGAGTCTCAAATGATATGAGAAATTCTGAGAGATGAGGCCAAAGGGTCAGAAGGGAGAGCACTATCAGCATGCATACAGGTAGAAGATGAGGCTCTTCTCCATTTGCTTTTTCTAAGCCTCTTTGATGTTCCAGTCTCTCCTTAGAATATATCCAGACCTTGTGCCATTTGAGGTGCCCTTATCCTTTCCCCCTGCCTTGCCTTCACTTCCTTTCCTTGACCATCTAGGCTGTTTGACTATTTAAGATGCTTAGATGAGATGGGAGGCACCAATTCTATCCCTTAGATGAGGTGTAAGACCAATAGGAGATAAATTATTTTCCCAAGATCATAGTTAACTTTTGATAGAGCCAGAACAAAGACCCAAGTAGGTGGCTTCTTCTATTCCCTGCTTTGTGGCTTGGGGCATGCCACTTAATTACTATAAGAATTTCCCCCCCACTTATGTAATAAAGGATTTGGTTTAGATAATCACTGAAGTCCCTTGGCGCTCTATAACTTTGTGATCAAGATCTTTTCTCTAGGCTAAATATCTCTGATTTCTTCAGTCCTTTCTTACTGGATATGGGTTCTGAATACTTTACTACTCTAGCTCCTTCATTGGATGCATAGAAGGTTGTTAATGACCCTCTTAACAATAGCACCTAAACCTGTACATACTTTTAAAGATTTGGTCTGATTTGGCCACCATAGATCTATCAATGCCACCCAGGTTTGCATTAGGTGTTTATCCCCAGAAGTACCTTATATTGCTGTTTCATATTAAATTTTTAGTCAAGTAAAATCTCCAAATATTTAAAAAATAAATTTCTTTTAAGTCAGCAGCATACCACCAGAGACTATGGAGGTTGCTACTGATACATTAACTAACACACTGTAGGTATAATTCTTTAGCTACAACTTAGTGCAGTTAAATAACTATATTAATCTCTTTTATTCAACATACTCCATACTGATAATAAACTCTCACACTTATGTAAGGTTTGCCCTCTCTCAAACCATCCTTTGAATATTGGACCATGGTTAAGTCTTAGGGGTTCAAAAGCCTTTTTTAGATTTAAAGTAAATTATGGGAACCTTACAGGCACATAGTAGACTAGATTATTAAATATGCAAATGGTTAACCAAACAAAACTAAGTAGAATAGATGCTATAATTATCCCTTAAAATGTGTTTCATTTGAAAAATGGAGAGCTTGAAACCCACAGAGGGGACAATAACTTGACCATGAGAAGATATCTAATTAGTTGTTGAGTGGATAGTGTCTCCCAGATGTAATCATTCCATTATACTGTATTGAGAAGTTGGAGAAAATGTCTAATCCTGTTACTCATCTTTAATGCCATGTCATGCCCTATTCCTATACACTAAAGGAAACAGAACTTTAAACCATGAATGTCCATGTAATGAATGAATATTCAACTGTTCTTTAAACTAGTAATTAAACAGTTTCCCTCATGAAAAGTTTGAGTGAAATCACAAACTTGAAAATGAAAATAGTGGAATTGTTATAAGTCTGAATGCATTAACAACTCAGCTTCTGTTATTGGTAAAGAAGAAAGTATAATAATACATAGGCTAAAGTTAAAAACAAAAACCACCCCACCATTGGAAAGCAGAAAATACTAAAGCATGACAAAATTCAGAGTTAAGACTGTGTTAAAAGCACTGCAGTTTTAGATAATCTTGGATTAAAGGGGGATTCAGCACTGTTTGAAAACTGTTTTCTCATTCAACACAAGAAAAGATGAGTTTCCAATGTTATTTCAATCCTAATTAAATCAGAGTTGGCTACTGGGTATGCAAGAAGGGGGAGTAAAGGAGATGTGCCAGACTTTTCCTAAAGAAGGCTTATATGAACTGATGCAGAACAAAGAAAGAAGAAAGAAGCGAACTATATGAATAATGGTGACAGTAATACAAATGTAAACAACATTTGAAAGCTGGTGGACTCAGATTAATGACATTGACCAATCTGATCCTAAAGAATGGGTGATGAAATGTAAATTCCTCCTCCTTTTAGGGATCTGAATTACAGTGTTGGAATGCTGTATACACTGTCTAGATTACTTTCTTTGTCAGTCACTTTTACTTAACCATTATGGCTTTTTTAAATGGAGGCCTCAGCGATAGGGGAACACGTCAAGTAATGAATGATGGGAGGGGGAAAAAGAAAACTTTATTGATATAAAACTTTTTGACATATTTTAAGTTAGTTCATCAAAAATAGATGGAATAAATGGGAATGAAGTTTAAAATTAGACTTGGAGTAGGCCATTCATTAAAAAAAATAAAATTGCAATTTCTTTCTTTAAAAAAGTCAGTAAGCAATATGTGAAAGGTTTGGAAATATAAGAAATCAACATGGGAATATCCAAAGTAGAAAGTATAGTAGACTTTGAGTCAGAATGGTCTAAATGCAAATAGGTCATAAAGTAATCTACTTTCAGAGTTAGGATTTTTTAGCTGAAATAAGCACTACTATTTTAACAGAACCATATGTGCTTTTCACAGAAACTGTAGCTTAATCTGTTAATTATCCACAAGTTTCATGCTGTTTGGTATTTAAATCCATACAATTACTCTAATTAAACTGAGTTAGTACAGAGGGAAGAGGCACCATATTCTTAAACATCTTCCAGACTACCTATTTGAGATGTCAACACTCTTGGAAAGTATATGTGTTAAGGTTTACAATCACTTGGCATTATGCCATTTTAACTTCATTCATTAAGACCTGAGCACATGCAAAATTGAGATTTTTTTTCATATAATTTCAGCATCCCTTTCCCTTTCCTCACATTCCCATTCTAAACTAAGAAGTTGTAGACTATTTAAACTTCCTTGTTTATATTTATACTTAGCAACCTTCATTAAATTTTGAGATAATATTTATTGAATCCCTTATCAAAAGTTTCAAAAAGTAGAAGTAGAAGATTAAATGGGAATCTGACTCTTCAAATATTTCTTCCTTCATGACAGCTGCATTCTTGAAAGTTTCTTCTGACAGAAAAAAAAAATAATAATTCAAGTCTTTGGATGTTGGACAGCTCCATCTCCATTTCCCATTAATCTCTCAAAATCAACATGCTCAAATTCAACTCATAGTATTTTCCTTAATATGTACCGTACACCTGCAATTTACTTATTTTTGTTGATATTGCCACTTTTCTCTTAATCACCTATTCTCAAAACCTGTCTTATCTTTGATTCTTCCCCTTGTCATCCAATCATCTGACAAGTCTGTTCAAGTTTGTCACTGGTGGATATCCTCCATTTCTCCTTTCTTTTCTATTCTCATTATATCCATACTAAATCAGATCCCTATCAACCCTTCTTGGGAGGTATTGTATTATCATGGCTAGAATAGCCCAAAGGAACAAAAGGCCTATAGATGTTGTTGATCAGATGGGGAGGGCAATGGGAAGAGAGGTGGATCCTCAATTTGGATCCAAGAAAGTACAAAACAAATGGCCAAGCTATGGTGGCTACAAGCATTTCTATGGACAACCAAAACCAGAGTTGTTAGATATGGAGGAAAACTGGTTTGGAGGCACAGAGATTGAGGTCAGATGGTCAATATCAACCTAGATGGTGAGATAAGGGATATGTAGGTAAAGAGTTGTCTTACATGATGAACTGAAAAGTGCTAATTTTTGTGGTGGTTCCTTGTAATTTTATGCCTTCTGCTTAAGTACTATTGTGTCCCAGGCCCAGATCCTTTAGGAATCTCTTAACCATGTTAGTAAGACTGAGGCTTTCATCTTTGGCCTCCCACTTGGTCTCTCTGCTTCCACTATCCCCCTTTTCCAATCTGTCCTTTTTAATCAACAGGTATGATCATGAAATCCATTAAAAACTGTTTAGTCTTGGGGCAGGTAGGTGGTGCAGTGAATAGAGCACCAGCCTTGGAGTCAGGAGGACCTGAGTTCAAATATTAGCTCAGACACTTAACACAAAAACTAGCCATGTGACCTTGGGCAAATCACTTAACCCCAATTGCCCTGCCTTTTCCCCGTACAAAAAGCAAAAACAAAACAAAACAAAACAAAAACAACAACAACAAAAAAAACCTACTTAGTCTTTGCTTATTTAATAAATTAGACTAAGTCTACCTTTCAAAGCTCTCAATAATCTAGCATTTATCCACATTTTTTAGCTTTATGGTATGGTGCATTCCAAATTGCACCACTATTTTTTTTCAGATCTCATTTTGACCATTTTAAGAAATGTAAATGACCTGAATGGCATACCTCTAAATTTCTACCATTAAAACTCTTCCTTTCTTTCAAAGCCAAGATTAGGCAATACCATCTCTGTGAAACTGTTTCTGATTCCTATAACACATCTCTTTGACTCCCATATGTCTCTATTTGATTTTTTTCTATTAACTTATGTTAAAACAATTTTTTCTGTATATTTGTTTTAATTTCCCTTCATCAATTTCAATTACAAGTTCTATAGATGAAATAGAATATAAGGTCCTTGAGGGGAAAGACTGTTCCAGTTTCCATTTTTGTCTTATCTTCAATTCCTAACACAGAAGTTATATATAGTAGACACTGGATGAGTGTTGAAAAAATGCAATTAATCCCTATGAAAATACATTGTAAAGGTATGTCTTGTGTGTAACAGTTTATAAGAAAGAGAAAGATAGAGGCATTATGATTTGAATGATAAAAAAGAAAAGTTAAAATTCCTTTACCTTATAAATTCAAGTTTTACCCAGATTTGATCATAATTTGCAAAAACATATTAGAACAAAATATAGAGGAAAAAGAGGAGATTAAACAGATTAAGGTATATGAAGGGACAGTCAGTAATTTTTTGTTGTCTTTGGAAGTTTCTTTAATAAAGTAATACATTTATTTTTAAATTAATTTTATATTATTAATCTGAGAGGAACTTCATTGTAGTACCAGTTCCATATTTAAAACACCCAAGTAGATCCAGGATCTACATGATTCAAAAACTTCTCCAATAATGCACCTATACATCTTCTGCCTCCCTTGTCCATGACTTCTACTAAGTTTATCAAAGGAGTAGACCTAATGTGCTGAAGGCTTTTCTTTTATTCTCCTGATACCATCTGAGTATAACAGTGGGGTAATTTGGCTGTTCACCTTCATTGCATGACCAACCCACATTTTCCTCACATGAATTTCTCTAAAGACATCTAATATTCTTGTTCTTAAAAATGCTTTGTTAATTATACGTTGCAAACTTCTCACACTCACCACTTGAACTCTTCTGCATTCCAAGACTGGTTTTGTGTTTACTATATCATGTTGCTTCTCCAGGGGCATGTAAATAAGCTATAGTTTATTTCCAATGATCATTTATACTTGAGAAGTAGTACATGTTATTTAACTGAGGTGATGTATGATCAAAAAGGTGGTAGTATAATAGAATGGTGTGACCATAGCATATGAGAGGAATAGACTAAGAGCCCATTGGTATTCTTTTTTTATAACTTCTTTAAAACTTTTTGTTTGTTTTGGAGGGGAGAAGGCAGGGCAATTGGAGTTAATTGACTTGCAGAAGGTCACACAAGCTACCCCCCCCATTGATATTCTTGAAAATGCAGAATTCTTTGGGGGTGATCAGGTGATGTAGTGAATAGAGCACCAGCCCTGAGTTCAGGAGGACCTGAGTTCAAATCCAGCCTAAGACACTTAACACAAAAAAAATAGCTGTGTGACCTTGGGCAAGTCACTTAACCCCAATTGCCCTCCAGAAAGCAAAAAAAAAAAAAAAAAAAGGAAAAGAAAATGTACAGTTCTTTTGCTCTCCATGTGGAACTTCTTTTCAGTTCCTTGGAGACTCTTGCTTTCTGGACCTTGTAGAAATACAATACAAGTACAATACTGGTATCCAAAAGATGACCATTTATTTTGGAGAGAAGCTTGGGGTCATTAAAAGAGCTTTGCAAATATTGAAGGCAATATGGTCATATCTCTTCCTTCTTTTTAATGTTGAGTTCAACTTACCATTTGTAGTCTTAGATATAAATATCAATGAACAAATTATTTTCTCCCCAAATACTGTCATCATATAAGCTCATCATGGTAAAGTCCAGAAAATCCAGTAGCTTTCATTGTGAATGAGGGAATGGTAAAATCATCAAATCCTGGAATTTTATATTTGGAAGGATGCTTACAGAAAATGCCCATAAAAGTTCTTTAGTTTCTTGATTCTCTGCCCTTGTTTTCTATTAGGCTATGAACTTTTCTTGTTGTTGTTTTTTTTTTTTTTTTCGGGGATAGATTAGGATTTTTTTTTAAATCTCCTTAGCTTCTGATACCCTTTCAAAAATCTCAGGCATTGAATCTTTTTATGTTATTATATCTTATAAGCGATAGAAGTCAATGAAAATTTTAGCAAAAAAAATATGATGAATCCTGTGCCTTTGGAATATCATTTAATCAGTTGTATGAAGTTTTTGGAGGGAAGAGGGACTAGAAGTTAAAAAAATAGCTAGAGCTGTTTTACAATAGTCAAAGTGAAAGCTACAAGACTGGTGATGTATGGGTGGAGAAAGAAGTTGCACCCACTATCATTTGATATACTGGGGTTCCATGATGTACTTTTTTAAAATTTTGTTTAATTAATTTATTAGTTTAGTTTCAGTTAACAAGATTCAATTCCATAGTTCCTTGATTTTCAAATTTCCTTTACTTCCGTCCCCCCTCCCCCCACGACAGCATATAGTCCAGTTTGGATCTGCAAATACATTCATATTAGACATTAGTCAAGTTAAAAAGGCGTATTGTACTAGGTGGGATGAAAGATGGTAAAGAAGAAATAAAACCAAACAATGAAAAGAAAAAGATCATTTAGTTTGCTTCCATCAGGATTCAGGCTCAGTTCTTTCTAGTTATATCTCTGGATGGCGCATTTCTCACTTTCTTGAGTCTTTCGGGATTGACTTATATCACTGCATTGCTGAAAAGAGTCCAGTCTGTCATAGTTAGTCATCACAGATATGGTATGTCTGTGATTGTATACAAATTTCTTCTGATTCTACTCTTCTCGCTCAGCATCAGTTTGTATAAGTCTCTCCAGGTAATTATGAAATCCGTCACCTCCTCGTTTCTTATAGCACAATAATATTCCATTACATTCATATACCACAACTTGTTTAGCCATCCCCCAATTGATGGGCACCTCTTTAGTTTCCAATTCTTTGCAACCACAAAAAGGGCTACTATAAATATTTTTGTACGTATGGGTCTTCCTCCCACTTCTGTGATCTCTTTGGGATATAACCCTAGAAGTGGTATTGTTGGGTCAAAGGGTATGAAATTATTTATAATCCTTTGGGCATAATTCCAGATTGCTCTCCAGAATGGTTGGATAAGTTCACAACTCCACCAGCAATGTATTAGTGTTCCAATTTGTCCACATCCTCTCCAGCATTTGTCACTTTCTTGATTTTTCATCTTAGCCAATCTGACTGGAGAGATGTGGTATCTCAGAGTTGTTTTGATTTGTATTTCTCTAATCAATAGTGATTTAGAGCATTTCTTCATATGCTTATAGATATCTTTAATTTCTTTCTCTGAAAACTGCCTGTTCATATCCTTTGACCATTTATCAATTGGGGAATGACTCATCACGTACTTTTTTACATAGATCTACAGGGGACCCAACCAACACCCCGAATACTTAACCTTTTTACATTTTAAGATTGTCAATGGGCTCTCAGCCTGTCTCTATACTATTCCATCCTCATTTCACTCAATCAGTTGACACCCTTTCTGATCATATATCATCTCAGTTAAATCCCTCTATGTGCTTCTTGAGGGTAAATAATAATTGGAAATAAACTATGACCTATTTACCACTACTAGAGAGGTAGCATGGTGGAGTGAAAATGGTCCAGCCTTAGAAAAAGGAAGACGAGTTTATGTACAATCTCTGATTCACACTGGCTATGTGAATCTGAGTAAGTAATTCAAATTCCCAATATACTAGGTGACTTTCTAACACTATAATAAGCTAATAATGTTCCAACCTGCATTAGTATAGTGAGTTTTTTTTTCACCTAGGAACTCCTTATGCCAAATTAAATGTAAGGTTCCTATTAATACTTTTTAACACATTTTTATCTTTTTGTTGGCCTTTGGATCACCTACAATTTTGAGTTCTTGAAGAATATACTGCTTCACAGTTCTTATTATAGAACATGACTGGGAGAAAATTAGTGTAGAAATAAATGGGTCTTTGCATGTCAACCCAACAAGAAAGAGGAAATTATTAGCCAGCTCATTCAGTGATCCAATTGAAAACACAAATATGTGGAGGGCATTGAGAACAATAGGTACTTCTTTACCTAAAATGTCTAGTAATAGCTGAGCTCTCATATATCCAAGAGGTAACTAAGTACCAAGGCATCTAAAAGGCTGATTCACTATATTATGTCTAAAAACAAAGGGAAGAAAAGAAAATATGCTCATGAGTAATGGATTCATACTGACTATACAAAGTGAATAAGGCAGTCTGGGCCTGTAGAGGAAAGTAACAGGGATGTTCTTTTCTCAGGCCTCACCTTCTAGACCTCTGCTATGGTTGACACAATCGACCACCTTTTCTTCCTTGATTTTGATGCATGCTACTGCTCTCTCCAGGTTCTCTTCTGACCTTTGTTTAACCACTCTTCAGTCTTCTTTAGTGCATTTTCATTTGTATCCCACTCAGAACTGTATATCTACCTTAAAGCTATGCCCTGGACCCTGTCATTTCTCTGCCAAGGGTTTTTAACTAATTCTAACAGAATTAGAAAGGAAATCAATTCTATTAAAATAAAGATGTAATTTATTTTCCCCATCTTAGTTCATAGACATTTCCCTACCCCAGGAAATCTGTCCATAGGGGTTCATGGAATACAGGTTAAAAACCTCTATTCTATACTGTTTCTCCAAGAATACATTATCTTCTATGGATTTAAGTATCATTCCTGTGCAGATAATTCACAGAACAATATATCTAGCCCAGTTTTTGTTTTTCTTACATCACCAGCTGCATATCAGACATTTCAAAATCTATATCACAGAGATATCTCAAACTCAACATATCCAAAATGAAATTCATTATCTTTTCCCCAAAGTTCTCTCCTCTGCCAAACTTTCATATATCTATAGAGCATAGTACCTACTACCATTCTTCCAGCCTCTCAGCTCTGTGGACCAGGTACTACTGAATTTTTTCCTCATACCACATATCCAGTAAGTTTCCAAATCTTGTGTTTCCCTCTCTACAATGTCCCTTGTATCTGACCCTTTCTATTTGTACAGGCATAACCTCAGCTCAACCCTAGACTATTAAAATTGCCTCCTGACTGATCACCCAACATCAAATCACTGCATACATCAATGTATCTTTCACATGGCAGCCACTGTGATTTTCCTTAACCACATTTCTTAAACAACCATGTAACTTCTTTACTCAGTACATTCCCATGGCTCTCTTGCCTCTGGGATTGTAATGGAAATGCAGATTTAAAGATCTTCCCTGCCCCTAGCTTAAGTGCACCTGGAGCCTGTGGTGGGAGGCTTGTTTTTCAGGGAAGCCCACACCTTGATACTTTGTCATTGGGCAATGGGTCAAGGAGGTTGTTACAATCTCTGAGCTAGGAGAAGACTATATAAACCCTGAGGAGAGGCTTTGTTTTGGGGCTCCCTTTGAGAAGTGTTGTGTGATTTGACGAGATGAGACTCTGGGCAGCCGTTGTTGAGAGCCCCCCGGCTTTGAAAACCCAGATGTTGATGCTTCCCTCTCTGGTAACTGTGATTTGGTATTGATGCATATAATGTTGGGACAGTTTGGAAGCCTGTCTGATCTGTAAGTTCTGTAACTCTGAAGTTCGGGGTGCTGACCTTTTTCCCCTGAACTAGATAATGTGTGTTTGTTTGATTAAAGTAAGCTTGTTAACTGATTTTGAGTTGCTTTCCTTTTGAGAAGCAGATCTGGGAACCTGTGTTGGCAGTTACCCTGGGGATATTGGGGTGCTTGCTGCTACAGGGATGCAATGTAATTTTAAGGTCCATAACTTGGCCCCAATCCATCTTCCCAAGCTCATCATATATAATTCCATTTCCTATACTGACCTGCTTTCTTTTCCTTAATATGGAAGTTGATTATCTATCTCTGCTCTTCTGAATTGCTTGTCTTCCATTTATGAAATGCACCTTCTTTTCACCTCTGCCTCATAAATTGCTCAGGCTGTATGAAGAACAGAAGAAAGAATAGCCTGTCTGGTCTTCAGAGAGTAAGAAGCAGAGTAGAATAATCGTTATGGGACATTTTGGTTGGAATGTCCTATAAGTTACTGGACGTGCTGTACTGAAACTTGGGACAGACACTAGAGATGGCTTTATGAAACTGAGAGTTATCTCCATAGAGAAGATGGAATCTGATGAAGTCAACAAGTGAGAGAGTAGAGAGAGAAATTTCTTTAATAGTGCTGTTGTACTTAGAGGGAGTAGCCTAAGGGATATCGTGATGAGAGAAAAGAGAGTGTGTATACATGCATGTATAATACATACATACATGTGTATACATATATGTATACACATGTGTGTAAACATACACATATATAATACAAATGTGTGTAGGGGTAGATAATTAAACACACACACAAATACTTGCCCTCCCCTCATTAGAGTATAAACTCCCTAAGAAATGGGTTATTTGATTCTTTTTCTTTGTATCCCCAATAGCTATTACAATGTTTAGCAAAGAATAGTTACTTAATGTTTGTCGATTGCTTGATCAGTAATGCTTGCAGCCTACTTATAGCCATTGTAAATTTTCATATTGTATTTTTGGTTTGCTTATGATGTTAGCTTTCTTGACATTATTGAATTTCATGGTTAATAACTGTATAACATCACCGAGAGAAATGGATGAGTTTTTTTGTGGCAACAAGCAGTTTGGAATTATAGGAAATACTGTACAATGGCCCAAATGCATTCTAGTTCTGTCTCCAACTCTTCTCAGTTACTGTCCTTGCTTATTATTTACTTGCAACCCTAGACTAAACCCAAATACTAATTAAGTAAATTAACACAATGCCCATCCAGCTGCAGAGCCTCAGTGCTATGGAATTAGAACTCATGAAGCAAATTTATATATATATATATATATATATATATATATATATATATATATATATATATTTTTTACTAATTTAGATAAATTGTACAATGGGTGTGTGTGCTTGCACATCCCTTTTAATCTTTGGAACCATAAAGAAGCAAAGTTTAAAAATCGTTACCTAATTTTGGAAAACAAAATTAGTGGTAGTTGATGTCACCAATTAATAAGCATTTATGAATCACTTGCTATGTGTTGGACACTGTTCTATATGCTAAAGATAAAAATATGAAGAATGAAATGGTCCCTATGATTTGAAAGCAAATCACATTTTTTGCCATTCTTCACATAAGACACTCTGCCTCCCTTCTCCATATAATTGTTTTCATGGTTCCTGGAACACCTGCCCTCTTTATCTCCTGATCTTAGTTTTTCAGTATTCCTTCAAATTTCATTTCAAATTTTCCCTTCTGACCAAGGTCTTTCCTTGTAGTCCCAATTGGTAGCGGCTATTCCTCCCAGTTTTACTATATTCTCTGGTTATGTTTATACGTACCTACTTATTTATATGTTCTTTCCATTATTAGAACATTAAATCCTTGATGTTAGGGATAATTTTTATGTTTCCTTGTACCCCTCCAACTCTTAGCACAGTGCCTAGCATATGGTAAGTACTTAATAAGTATGTTTTCATAGATTAATTCTATCCAGATAGACAACAGGAAGATATATAATTATATGCAAGAAGAAAACAATATAGTAAGACGTGTACCAAACATCTTGGTGACATTAAGAAAGGCACTTTCTCAGGCTTAGCTTCCTCAGCTGTAAAATGAAGAGTAGAATAATACCCACTTCTAAGGTAGTTGTGAGATCAAAAGAGAGAACATATGTAAAGTACTTTGCAAATCTAAGTGTTATAAAATTCCTCCTCTTCTTTTTTCCTCCTGAAAAGTAATTAAATACAAAGCAGCCTGAGAGGAAGGGTATTGGTTCTTGTGGAAATCAGTAAAGGCTTCAGGTCGAAGGTAGTGCCTGAGCTATATTTTGAAAGAAGAGGTTAAAGAGGATGAATTACATTTTGGATAAGGAAGATAGCCATTTCAAAGTTAGCAAAATGGGAGATTAGTATTGGGTATGAGCAACAAAGAGAAGACCACTTGACCTAGATCATAAAGAACACATAGGAGAACATAAAGTTCAGTAAAACTAGGAAGATAAGTTGGGGGCTGGTAATATAAGATTGTAATAGATAAACAGAGGAGCTTATAATTTATCCTGGAGGCCATTAGGATTGATTGAGTAAGAAAACAACACGGTCAAATCTATACTCCAGAAAAATCTTCAAGTCAAAGGGACTACCCACAAGGAAAGTTTCTGTGATTCAAATAAAAATATTAGAGATTTTTTTAGCAGAAAGGGATCATTAGAAGTTACCTAGTCCAACCCTGATTTTAAAAATGATAAAACTGAAGGCCAAAGTGATTTTTTGACATGCCTAAGATCACATAGGTATAGTGGCAGAAGTAGGATTTTAACTTGTATTCTCATTCCAGAATTTTTTTTGTTCAACTGTAACATAATATATTCTGGAAATATGGTTTTATGCTTTTATATACGCATATGTGGGTTAATGATTAAATAGGAGAGAGAGAGAGAGAGAGAGAGAGAGAGAGAGCATTGTATTTGCTATTAGGTGGATTCAAGCCATTATTCTTAGCTGATAGGAGGTAGCATCAATTATTCAGAGTTCATTCAGACCAATCTGGGTATACATACTCTTAGGACTCTTTCTAAGCCTATAAACTGAAGAAAAGCCGCCTATCTGGATTGATAGATGGAATTTTCTCAATGACAAGTTCCCTATGATACTATTAATGTTAAAAATAAAAAAAACCCTATAAATGGAGTTCCTGTCCCTGATTAAATGCTATTTACATATTATAACCCTCAAGCAGAATGTGAGCTTCATATATATATATATATATATATATATATATATATATATATAATCTCACACACACACACATTTTTAACTCATGGTGGCCATCTCATGGTGGGGAGGGGGGAGATAAGGGAAGGAAAGAAAAATAAATTTGCATGATAACTTTTTTATATATTTAAAAGGAAAAACAAACTACATACTAGATTTGCCATTTCATGTGCAATTATCTCTTTTATTATGCCATGTTATACAAATACTTTTTTCATTCCATAATTTAAAAATAAAATACATTTTAAAAATAATGTAAGCTTCATTTCATTTAGTTTTTGTATGCCTAGTACCCACTGCAGGATCTCGAAGTGAAATAGACATTTAATAAATCCTTGGGTTGGATTGTCATAGAAAAGACAGAGAGTGAAAGTCTCTCTGGCTTTGGTGTGAAGATGATTCTAAATCCCTGGAATTCTGCTCTGGAGAAAATCTGGCAAATTTTTCATGTCGACAAATGGAAATCAGAGGAAAGGCCCCCTAATTTGGAAGGGGAAAGAAGTGAAATCTCCAAGATTTATATTGCTTATTTTTGTGGCAACTTTAAAGAAAATATTTATAACACATACATAGAAATACAGTTCCTACAAAGAGAAGTTCCTCTGTAGTTTTCTTGGGAACTAGATCATGATGTTAACCAAAAATGACATCATCACAATTGTAAGGCTTAAATATCAGCTTTTTTTGAAGATAACATGAAAGTGGAATCCATATAAAATTTTGCTATAGAAGATATGACACAAGTTCTATATACGATCAATGTATTCATTGTTGTTGAATATTTCATCTAGCATCTTCAAGGCACATTGCGCTTTGTACTTAACCATAACCAAGACCATTCTAACAAATGTCATTATTTAACAAATTGAGAAATCCTTCAAGTAGAAAATGCATTAAATATTCAAAAATGGTGCATTTCCCCAAAATAAAGAGATCAGTGCACCAACACACATCAAAGGCAAATATTTGTTCCCCTAATTAATTGAGCATAGCATATGTTAAGCAGATAAAGAAGTGGCACTGTTTAATGTGAAGAGCAGTGACTTTAGAAAAAGAGGTCCTGAGGTCAAATCTACAGTATGTGACCTCAGTCATCATATAAAATCTTAGATTCTTAATTTGTTTCATTGATAAAAGAGGAGATTAGAATAGATTGAATGACCTCCGTGGTCGATCTATGATTCTAGATCTTTGATTCCACAATATAAGAAGAAGAAGAAGCTATAGGCTTATTATATACCAGGAACTGTTCTTGTCCCTGATATGCAAGGACAAAAAAGGAATAGTTCCTGCCTCTAAGGAATTTAAATTCTACTGGGAAAAATGAAATAAGTACAGATAATTTTGTATGATGTGAGGGGCAGGGATGAGCAATGGCCCTGATCATTTACCCCTTCACCCATTAACAGATATCAAGTTTATGAAACCTTGAGAAACTCACACTCCAAATAAGCAGTTCACAGATTATAAAATATAAGATACTGGAAATGGCCTCTGCAATGCTTAGAAAGGAAGAGACAGGAAATGGTTATACTTCACTGCTCCTTTAGGGAAAGTGTGAAAGAAGATTCTCAATCAAATGTTGGAATTCCTCCTCTTGACTCCTATTGTATTTTCTTGTGCATTTTTCTCACTCCTCTTTTTGTTAGTTTAGTTTGCACCAACTGTGTTGTACAGAAACTAAGAAATGAGGTTCAATTTTGTCCTTCAAGAATTATTCCAGTTACATATTTCTGAAAATGCTGACTTTTGTAACAATGTGACTTTGATAGTATACAACTAGTAGTCACTGTAATTCAGCTATTTTAGGAGGGTTTGTTAAATAAATATGTAAATTATTAGGCTTTAATAAAAAGGAAAGGGGCAGAGCCAAGATGCAGAGTAAAAGCAGGAATATACTTGAGTTCATCCCCCAATTACCTACAACACCTGTGAAAAATGACTTTAAACAAATTTTAGAGCTAAACAAATTATACAAAATGACAAAGTGAAAGAAATCTTCCACTGAAGGCAACCTAGTAGGCCTACAGAAAGGGTCTATCACAGCAGGGGGCGAGGAGAGAACAGTCATGTGTGGTCCATGTCAGCACACACTGGCAACACAAACAGGCCAGAGCAGACCTCTGAGGACTGAATCATTGGCAGCTGTGGCTATTTCCAGACTTCTTAACCAATAAATGATAAAGAAAAAGTAAAAGTTCAGTGGGGGAAACTCTACTGGACCTGGGTGAGAGAAGAGTGCAGTCCAGCCCCTCCCTTGGGGGGAGGGGCAAAAGTGGCTGTGGCAAAAGCTGCTTCTGGAGCTCCAAGCAGAGAGATGGTGGGGGGCAACAAGTGGCTGATCAGAGGGCAATTATCGGACTCTCTTTGCTGGTGCTGAGGCAGGGTTCTCTTGCCTTGTCCTGCTTGAATCTAGGTCACAATCTTGGTTGGAGGTCCTGGGGTGTGGCAGAACTTGTGGTGGCTATGAAGAGGGTGTCTTCCTCACAGTTCTGAGGCTGGTGCCTAGAAGGAGCTCTGACAACAGTTGCACAAAACCCCAGAAATTTGGGATACAGCACTCTCTACTCTAGAATCAGAGTTCTACCATGTCAAAGAGCTCAAAACTCAGGTAATTGGCTAGGAAAATGAGCAAATAGAGAAAGAGAAATCAGTCTATAGAATCACTTCTTGGTGAAAAAAAAAGATCAAAATATAGTACCAGAAGAGACAAAAAAGCCAAAACTCCTACATCAAAAGCCTCCTATAAAAGTATGAATTGGTGGCAGTCCATGGAGAAAGTCAAGAAAGATATTGAAAACTAAGTAATAGAAGTAGAGGGAAAATTGGGAAAAGAAAAGAGTGATACAAGAAAAATAAGTCAACTGCTTGCTAAAGGAACCCCCCCCCAAATACTCAAGAAAAGAACACCTTAAAAAGGGACTAACCCAAATGGCAAAAAAGGTTCAAAAAGCTAATGAGTAGAAGAATGCCTTAAAAAGCACAATTGACCAAATGGAAAATAAAGCTCAATGAAGAATACAATTCTTTCAGAAGTAGAATGGAGCAAATGGAAGCTAATGGCTCTATGAGAAATCAAGATATTATAAAACAGATCCAAAAATGAAATTAAAAGAGAAGGCAATGTGAAATATCTCATTGGAAAAAAAAACATGACCTGGAAAATAGGTTCAGGAGAGATAATTTTAAAAGTATTGGACTACTTGAAAGCCAGGATCAAAAAGAGAGCTTACACATCATCTTTCAAGACATTATCAAGGAAAACTGCCCTAATATCCTAGAACCAGAGAGTAAAATAGAAATTGAAACAATATACTGATCACCTCATGAAAGAGGTCCCAATAGGAAAACTGAACTGAAAATTTGACTTTCTAATACAAGAATCAAGAGGAGCATGAAAAGGTAAACAGGAAAGAGAAATCATAAAGAACTTATTAAAGTTGAACTCATTACATTCCTACATGGAAAGAAGGTATTTGTAAGTCATAAGACTTTTCTCAGTATGAGGATAGTTTAAGGGAATATTTATGTGTGTGTGTGTGTGTATGTGTATGTGTGTATATACACATACACATACATATGCATATGTATATATATGAATAGGTTGGTGTGTGTATATACATATTTGTGTGTTTATATGTTTGTACATGTATACGCAGTCAGAGGGCAAAAGGTAAGTTGAATATGAAGGGATGATATCTAAAAAAGTAAAATTAAGAGGTGAGAGAGGAATATATTGGGAGAAGGAGGAAGGGAGAAATAGACAGAGACAGCTGTTACAATAGAGGGGAAGAGAAGGGAAATGAAAGGGAATGAATCAAATTTACTCTCATTGGATTTGGCTTAAGGAGGGAATAACATACACACTCAATTGGGCATGTTATCCTACAGGGATGTAGGGGGTAAGAGATTAAGGGGGGAATGATAGAAAGGACAGCAGATTGAGGAAAGGGGTAGTCAGAAACAAACACTTTTGAAAAGGAACAGGGTTGAAGGAGAAAATAGAATAAATGCGGGGGGTGGTATAGAATGGAGGGTCATATACTCTTTTTCAACATGACTACTATGGAAATATTTTGCATAACTAGACATGTATAGCTTATATTAAACTGCTTGTCTTCCCAGCGTGGTTTGGTGAAGAGGGAAGAAGGGAGTGAATCTAGAACTCAAAATTTTAAAAACAAATGTTAAAAAAAATTACATGCAACTAAGAAATAAGATCTACAGGCAATGGGGTATAGAAATTCATCTAGCCCTACAAGAAAGTAAGGGGGAAGGAGACAAAGGGTAATGGGGGAGGGTATAACAGAACAAAGTTTGGGGGAAGGGGTATTCTGTATCCTTGCTATCTTGGTATAAGCGAAGGAGAGATGGGGAGTAAATTCGTAACTCGAAATCTTGTGGAAATAAATGTTGAAAACTAAAAATAAATATTTTTAAAAGATTAGTTAGTGCTATCAGGCTGACTGTAGGATCAGCCACACTCTTCATTGTTTCTTAATACAAGCAAAGTAGCCAACTCAGAATCTTCATGAGAGTAATCTGTCAGCCCAGTTTTCTGTGGTGATCAAGAAGTCAACCAACTATAGAGGAAAAGAAGCAAGACCTTGAGGGAATTGCTTTCTGCCTTTTCCCTTATGTCACTAAGATTTCAGCAGTGTTGGGGAGGTGATTCCTCTCCCTTAGCTCACCCATTGCTAATGGTATCTTATAAAACAACAAATCAGTGAGAATAAGGTACTGTTCCCAGCAGAGAAAAATCCAGTTGAGTTGTGGAAAGAATTACTCCCAGGGATCCTAGCTGAGCAGCATGAGGGACATCATAAAGACAGGAAAGGGATGCGTGCGTGTGTGTGTGTGTGTATGTGTAGGCATGTAGGCTATGTCCATATGATGGAAATGCTAATTCTATCATTGTTAACTTCCTTATTCAGTGCCATATGAGTCAAACCACCAAAGCAATACTTTGTAGAGCTAGAAAAAAATAATGGAATTCAGCTAGAGAACAAAACTTCAAGAATATGAAGGGAAATAATGAAAATAAGAGAGAAGGAAGGGGGTCCAGAAGTATCAGATGTACCCTACAATTTGGAATTTTAAAAAAATAGAGCAGTCTACAAGTGGATTATACAATATAAAGAAACAAATGAACATTTTATCATAGCATGTGATCAACCAAGAGATACAAGCTTTTGGGGTAAAAACTCAATATTTGACAAAAACTGCTAAAAAAAAAAACTGACAAACAGTCTTACAGAAGGTAGATAGACAATAACTTACATTGTATACCAAGATAAGCTTTAAATGGGCACATGACTCAGACATAAAGGGTGATGACTATATAGCATGCTTCAATCTTCACAAAAACATCTTCTGTATATTAGAGCCTCTACTGCTGTTTAGCTGATAGGCATCTCCTGGGTCTCCTGGGATACCCTGGAGATAGAGCTCTAGATTTTGGCAGGGGATATGCTTGCCTCTGGCATCTGCACACTATTGGGAATGGGTTCATCCCTAAGGTAAAACAAACAAATAAACAACAACAACAACAACAAAAAAAAAAACACTCCTCTTCCGAGGCAGGAAAAATAAAATTCTTATGTTCTGCTGAGGAACTTTTAATTTCTGCAATAACTGTTAATTCCTATGAAAGATTACATAGTAATTATTTCAAAGAAATATCCTGTAACTATTCATCTGCAAGCTTCTTACCCCCTTTATGGCTGCCAGAATTTTTTTAAAAATAAGATTGAAAGGGCGGCTAGGTGGCGCAGTGAATAGAGCATCGGCCCTGGAGTCAGAACGACCTGAGTTCGGAGCCGGCCTCAGACACTTAATCCACACAAACAAAAACCTAGCCGTGTGACCTTGGGCAAGTTACTTAACCCCAATTGCCCTAAAGGGGTGGCTAGGTGGTGCAGTGAGTAAGAGCACCGGCCTGGGAGTTGAGATGACCCGAGATCAGATCCAGCCTCAGAAAATGAGCACCCATGCATAAATAATGACTAGCCATGTAACCTTGAGCAAGTTACTTAACCCCAATTACTTTAAAATAAATAAATAAATAAATAAAAATAAGATTGAAAATATAATTAAAAAAAACCTAATTCACCAACTTCTCCCTGGGGCTGCTTTAAGGCTTTCGTCTTAGTTGATAACTATTTTATACTGCTCACATCATAGAGGCCCATTTATTTGCCATTGCTGGTAGAATTCCACCCTCCCAGGACCCAGTCAACTTCCACACCATTGTGACTAATGAGGAAGAGGTTTGGTCTTTGATTTTATCAGTTACAAACATGTTGATATAATATAATCTCCAATTGTCTTCTGCTAAAACTATCTTAATTTGGACCCCCCAAACAAAACAAAACACAGCACAACACAACATCTTTAAAATACAACATGGAAAACTAAAGGAAAAGGTATATGTTTTTTTCCCAAGAAGGATCAGTAATTAGGCATATTCACTAATTTCTATACAAGTACAGGATAGAGAAAATGTGGTTGAATAGCAGTTCCTATAAAATTGACCTAAAAATGTTGTCAATATGTTATGTTAGTCTAAAAGAGTTAGTTTTCTTACACTGCATGTAGAAGGGTATAATAGCCACAATGAGAGAGGTGATAGGTTAGTTTGACCCTGCTGGTCATGAGACCACTTAATGGAATATTGCTTTAAGTTCCAGACCTCAGAATTTAAAATAGACATGGGTAAACTGCAGATCATACATAGAGAGACAAACATGATAATGACAGCATGGAGGCCATGCTATAAAAAATACATTTGAAAGGATTAGGAAGATGTAGCTTCAAAGAAAGATTTTTTTTGGGGGAAGGGGGCATGATAGCTGTCTGTAGTTGCCATGCTATGGGAAAGCATAGCATAATGTATGCAAATCTATGTTCATGACCTGGTCTTCTTTCAAGAGCATTAATTATTTTTAGTGATTGCATGTTAATAATTAGAGTAAGATAAATGAATAATAATACCAGTTAGATCAAAAGTCATGCATCAATCTATCAGTCAAGAAGTGCTTATTGAGTACTTGCAATGTGCAAAATTAGACCATACAAAGAAGGGCAAAAACAGCTCTTTCCTTTAAAGAGCTTACATTCTAAATGGAGAAACAAACATTAAAATAACTAGATGTGTACAAGATATATGGAGAGTACATGGAACATAATTTCAGAGAACTAGCAGATGGGGGTGGGGGCACCACCAAAATATTTCCTGAGATTACCTGGAAATTCCTCTTGCTGAAGACTGGACTTGAGCTGAGTCTTAAGGGAAGTCAGGGGAACCAAAAGGTGGAGGTGAGGTGAGAGAGTGCTCCAAACATGGAGAATAACCAGAGCACAGAGAGAAATTACACATGGATTTCTGTGTGGGAGAAATAGTAAATAGGTCATCGTGGTTGGATTACAGAGTATATGGAGGGTAGGAAAGTTCAAGATTAGAAAGGTAGAAATTAGCATTGAGAACAAGTTATTGGATTTTAAAAGTAAAAAATTATTGGTAACCTCTGTTTTGGGAATTACAATCAGGTGGTGGAGCAGGAAACCAATCTGCTAAGGTTTTAAGAGTGAATAGCTAATAAGAAGTGAAGACAGTGATTATAGTGTCTGTCTGTCTCTCTATCTATCATCTGTCTACCTATCTAATATTGTTAAGTCCTGAAATAAATCAGATCCATGAGTTGAGGAATAAAATATCTTTAATTGAGATATAGGGTAACAAACCTGCCACCCCAGGGGATGTGCCAAGGTTGCAGAGCACAACGGATTTCCCAAACTCATGGAAAAGGCTTTTATATCCTTAGCAGGCAA